>SEYY01024113.1:0-20000 GCA_009176605.1 Armadillidium nasatum | reverse complement strand
ATATTTAGTAGGCTTTCGGCCTTTTGCCCAGTATATATATATATATATATATATATATATATATATATATATATATATATATATATATATATATATATATATATATATATATATATATATATATATATATATATATATATATATATAGGGATTTTTCAAACTTCTTACGTCTGGCAGACTATATAAACTCCAATGGTGTAATGTTTACTAATTGTTGTACCAATTCAGCCACCATTTTCAGTGTACTAGTTGTACGCTTGCGAGCTTGGAAAAAGGAAAAAAAGGAAGTGCAAAATTTCTTTTAATTAAACATCACAATTAAAGTATTCGTATACTTTTCACTAGTTTGACCCCACCAAATCTAGATTCTAGACATTGACCCCATTCTTGTTTGTTTATGGTTTGAAGTAAGGACTCTAATACAAATTTTTTAATTTAAATTTATAATTTGGTTATTCTAAAATTATTTGTAATAACTTGGTGTCTGAAGATATTGCAAAGAGCCTATTTGCCAATAGTGGTATCCTTCCGTGAAAAGTATATAATATATATATAATATATATATATATATATATATATATATATATATATATATATATATATATATATATATATATATATATATATATATATATATATATATATATAGTTCCTAGCTACATTAATTTAATGCTCACTAATTATGTAGAGAGGAGTTCATAAATATACTAGGAAAACTACTATGTCTGTTATTAAAAAAATGTAAACCGATATCATAATGTTTTTACTTCGATTCTTCAATTCAAAAATTTCATACGTCATTGTAATTACCCAACTCGAATTTAAGAAAACGAGTTTAAGCTTAGGCTGACGTGAACTGAATGATGAGGTTTATATGAAAAGTGTTTTGACAAAATTCATTATTAAATTTAATTGAAAGATGAAAATGTTCCCGATGTTAATTTTAGTTATCAATCAAAATTAATCTATGTAAGTCTATAATCCGATTTTTCACACGCATACAAATATATATATATATATATATATATATATATATATATATATATATATATATATATATATATATATATATATATATATATATATAATATATATATATATATATATATATAGGTAAAGGTGTAGATTGTTTCTGACTTTCGATAATCGAAAATATCGAAAAGGCCTAACCTAAACAAGAATGTTGGCGAGAATTAGAGGCTATTACAGCAGACATACACACAATTATTATTACTTATTTTTGTAGCAGAACCTAATTCGACTTATAACTTGAACTACCGAAGTTGCCGTAAAAGAGGCCTAACCAACACAAGAACGATGGCACGACATACTAGCCGAGGACTACACCTAACCATATATATATATATATATATATATATATATATATATATATATATATATATATATATATATATATATATATATATATATATATAGGTAAAGGTGTAGATTGTTTCTGACTTTCGATTGTCCGAAAATATCGATAATCGAAAATATCGGAGAAGCCTAACGTAAACAAGAACGTTGCCAGAGGTACTATTACACTAGACATACACACAATTATTATTACTTACTTTTCTAGCAGAACCTAATTCGACTTATAACCTGAACTACCGAAGATACCGTAATTTAACCTAAATAATAATAATTTTAATGGACTTATAGTTTATAACATAACCTAAATTTAAGGTATCTGAACTGAAAAGAACAAATTACACATATCTTGAACAGTCAAAGGTAACTGAAACTCGTTAGGTATAAAAGTATCGATTAAAATAAAATATCGACAAAAAAAATATCGATATAAAAAATATCGAAGGTCAGAAACAATCTACACCTAAGCCATATATATATATATATTATATATATATATATATATATATATATATATATATATATATATATATATATATTATAAAAAATTATATTGGAGCCAATAGCGATCTATTCTAAATTTCAATGATTTGGAAGTTTCTGAAATAACTCGCACGTTTTACGTAGTATTTTGTATTCACTTTCGTGTTTGATGTTCATTTATATCTGGATACCGTAATATAAATCTTGCTATAGCATAGAACTGTTGAATGATATCAAAATAATTTTGTGGCAACACCCAAAAACATTTTTCCAACATCTCGCTAGAGTCGGTTTTGATATCATGTATATTTGTTATCTATGATATTGCTCCCCATTCATCCACTGTAATCCTATTTTCAATTTTTACTCGGTTGACAAGTAGTAAAATGTTTTGAAATTGTATTGTATGCAATCCAAATTTCTCCTTAATCTGAAAATCACTGATTTCTTCGAAATGGTTTCTTGGCAAATAATTGATGGTCTTTCTTCGCCTACACCATCATTATCGTTTACAAACGTTCACATTTCACAAAATTAAACTATTGTATTCAAATTAAATCAAAAAAGTATAATATGCAAAAATAAAATGAAATCAAACTCAAAAGTATGTACGAAACATTTGTAGTCCAAGCACTCGTAAACTAATTTTACCCATGGTCTTATACAATTGTTGACTTTGTTGTTTGTATGTTGTTTACCGAAGAAACAAAGTTTGTGTTATGGAAGTAGTCTGCAAATGTTAAGATTTCACTTGTTACTAGAGATGGGCCGGATATCCTGTTATCCGGCCTTTTTCGGTATCCAGCCGGATATCCGATAAAACTAAAAATCTTAATTGCAAGAAATTTTTCAAATTATTAGTGTCCAGTTGTATTTCAATTTACTTTTTCTCAATTCTACATCACAGCACTGAAATATCTTTGGCTTTTTATGTTCGATAAATGTAGATATACATTAAAAAATTTATTAATTAATTACATTACAAAAAAAAAAAAAAAAAAAAAAAATAATATATAAATATATATAATATATATATATATATATATATATATATATATATATATATATATATATATATATATATATATATATATATATATATATATATACATACTACGGTTTGCAATGAACATAAGCCTAAACCAAATTCTAAATAATGGGAAAAACGAGAAAACGTCGAAACAAAGGTGTACATGCTGTGATACACGACGTTTTAAGGTATCAACAATATAAATTGTAAAAATAGAGAGTCCAATTATTATTATTATTGAATAGAAATAAAAGTGGCAAAAAAAATTTGAATTCTCTTACATTTCCACTATTGTTTTTCTCCCATCAATAACCTGTTGGTTTAGTTTTTTGCGTGTACTGTCTCGTTTATTACTAAAATATTTTTTATATTCGGGCAAAATCATAGTTTCTAAAAAATATAAAATAAGCTTTACTACATTAAAAAACAAGTATGCTTGGAAGCAAAATAGTTCCATATTTATTTAAATAAATTTCATATGAATTAACCCTGTCGATTAGAAAGGGAAGAGAATAGCGGAAATAATTTAGCAAGGAATAATGATAAGGACCTGAAAAACATTTTTAACTTTTATAAACCTAAAAACTTAAAATTGTACAGGTGGTTCTTCGATATATATATATATATATATATATATATATATATATATATATATATATATATATATATATATATATATAAATAGACGAAAATTCAGTAAATTCAAATAAAGAATTAGTTAATATTTTTAAAGTTTATTTTGAGTCGGTGTTTACTGAATAAAATTTAGGTAGTTTAGAGACTAATAATTCTGATAAGCATGTAATAAATAGGCCTAAAGAATTTTAAAGACATGCTTTATTTTTACATATCCTTACCCAGTTTAATCCAATTAATTAAGAAGTCCTATAACTTCACTATTATCAATTCCAAAATTTCAATGACGACACAAGAACCACTTATCAATTAAGTTTAAGTATAGACATAGGTATGTAATTACTTAAGAGCATAAAAAATTTTTTTTTTTTTCCTTTAATAACAATATTCAATGAAAATCTTTTAAATCAAAGTTCTGTAAAAAGAAAAACATTTTAGTTTACCGTAATAAAGTTTTCAATAATGTATAAAAAAAAATGAAAATAAAATTCTATCTACATTTCTACGAGTGGAAGAGGAATGAAGATCTAACCGGCTCATCAGTTCACTTTCACATTCATCGGGTAATATAATATATATATATATATATATATATATATATATATATATATATATATATATATATATATATATATATATATATATATATATATATATATATATATCCACCATTACCCTACTCCAGGTTAAAATTCGATCGATACAAAAATCTTGCATGAAAGAAAACTGATATCTGTAGAAAGATAGCTGGTCCTTGACTGAAACTTGTTGCATTTTTTTATTATTGAGTATAAAAGTAGCAAAAAAAAAATTAATTCTCTTACATTTTCACATTTTATCCCATCAACATCATGTTGGTTTAGTTTTTTGAAAGTCTTCTGCTTTTTCATTATCTAATTTAGCGTGAACTTCCTTCTCCTTTCTAATAAAAATATCTTTCTATTTTCGGACAAAATTTTAGTTTCAAATATAAAATAAGCATCACTACATTAAAAAACAAGCATGCTTGGAAGCAAAATAGTTCCACATTTCAATTTTCAAAAAAAAAAAAAACGTAGGCAATATCGTTGTGGTAGAAGCCACCCTAACCCTGAAGTGGAAATAGGACAGAAGTTAGATTAGGATGGTGCTGATATAAGAAATATAAATTTTGCTGATGTAGGAAACTGTGAATAAAGAAAATAATAATAGATAAGTAAATCGATAAGAAGAGAAAGAGAGAGTCAGGCACGAAAGAAACAAGGAAAAAGCAACAGAAATAACAAATAAATCAAGTCTAGCCTAAACTCAAAATTAGGGCTACAAGTTTAAACTCCCAGAAAATTATGAAATTTGAAGAAAATCAAGAGAAAATCAAGTCAAGCATATTATATATTTTGTTCGTGAATTACGAAAAACATAAAAGATGAAAATTGTACAAGAAAATGATATATAAATATATATCAAGAAATAAGAAGAAACATGCAAAAGATAAGAAACAATATGGCGGCCATTAGCTGGAAAATGTAAACAAAGAGAATATTCTGGAAAGTAGTTAGAGGCAAAGGGAAAATGGTATTTCTAAAAAATCCCAAGGGAAAATACTACGAAATTTAGCATTGGTGCTAAAATCTAGCATCTACCAACGTTGCCAGAATTTATAGTCTGAAAATTTTGAAAGAAGAAGTCAGTCCTTTTTGGAGCTCTTGCCGATAAGTTGTGCTCTTAACCTTAGTCATTTATCAAGAAAGATTTTAGATCGTGGAAATATTTTCGAGCTTATTATATAATTAAGAAATTGGTAAATGCAAGAATAATTTCGTTATTAAATCTAGTTTAGAATTATTATTCCCGCAGAACTTTAGTTCTATTTTGGAATTTTACGAACGATATTGAAACTTAGAATTATTATTCCTGCAGAACTTTAGTTCTATTTTGGAATTTTACGAACGATATTGAAACTTAGAATTATTATTCCTGCAGAACTTTAGTTCTATTTTGGAATTTTACGATCGATATTGAAACTTAGAATTAATTATTCCCGCAGAACTTTAGTTCTATTTTGGAAGATTATTATCGATATTAGACTTTAGAGCTCTTATAATTTCCGCAGAGCTTTAGCTTTAATTTGAAATTATAGTAAAAGAGAAAGAATATACGTTTTAGAATTCCTACAGAGCCGTAGCTTTATTTTGGAATTTTACACCAAGGAATAGAACTTAAACGTATACATTCGCAGAGCACTAAATTGACTTTGAATTATACCATTTTGATTATTGTTAATGGGCTTTATAACTTATAAAACTTTTCTCGATATTTGAAGAATTGCCTTACGATTTATTGAAGAATTATTTTAGAGATTAATTTCAGTTTGGACCTTGAAAGTTTTGATACATCAGAGCAACCACTAATAAGTTAACTCTGCTACATTAGTAAACTAACTTCATATAAGTTACGTGTTGATTTACCGTAAATATTTTACGAGATTGGAACAAGGACTTAAACCCGTTGTACTTTGTAAATAAATTGATCGATTATTTGAAAATTTAGAAACGAATGATAGTGTATGTAAGAAATTATATTTATAAATTTACCACGATTGTTTAAAAAGACTTAAGTATTTTCTGACTTTTACAAATAGTATAAGAAATAAGATAACAATTTTATATTTCGTTTCTTTCAAACCTTTGAGCAATTGATTGTTGAATATTACCTAATAAGTGATTGATTCCATGAAAATAATTTAATAATCGGTTGTTAAGGAAACCATAGAGGCTACAATTGTACAACAAATTTTTACTTGATGAAATGAATTCGAATTAAAAGAAATAATGTTACTAACTCTAACTTATTTGGGACTTAAAAAATTTTAATTGGTTATTAATTCACGAATGCAACGGACTTAGATATATTGAATAAAATTGGTTATAGTAACCTACCGTAACTATAACTTAATAAACATTTTGATGTAAACAGTAAATGAACTCGAATTAAGAATAAATTGGAAATTTTAATTTTATTTGAACAATACTTGATTGAAGTTACGATTAGTTAATATTTATTTTACGATTTTAGAACCTGATTTCGTTAGTCGTCATTGATGATAGAAAATACGAACTATTTTTAAATAGTTATAACTTGGAAGGAGATATTTTATATTTAGTTGAGAGGTTAAATACTTTATCGTGTATGACACTTTAAGATTTTGGTAATAATTTGATATAGCACGAACCTCTCCTATTTTCACTATATTGAAAATAAGAACTCAAAATATGTTTACATGCATTCTACAGATACTTTTCTTTCTCGGTCGAGTAATATAAATAAATTATAAAAAGAGAAACTATTAAGAAAAAACTGATATTTTTACTACGAATGGTGAAGCAACTGTTCTTCGACTGGCCTTCGTTTGTACAAAAATAGCAAAATCAATTGAATAACAGGTTGCCATATTTGTCCTTCGACAGTTCTGTTATTTTTTTCTGCAATGTACTGTAATAGTCTTCGATACTTGGAAATATTGATATTTCAAAACATCGATATACCAATGTAGATTTATTGAAATTCGTATTATTATTATTTAGCTTTCATTTCATTTATGCCTATTTATTATTATTTTATTATTATTATTATTATTGTTATTATTATTAGTAGTAGTATTTTTATAATTATTACTATTATTATTATTATTATATACTTTTTTAGCGTAATTGTTTACTTTTCTAGCGTACTTAATTCGACTTATCATAACCTGAACTACCGAAGATTGCCGTGTGATACGGCAATCTTCGGTAGTTCAGGTTATGATAAGTCAAATTAAGTACGCTAGAAAAGTAAATAATAATAATAAGACATAAATGAAATAAAAGGTAAATAATAATAAAAATATAAATGTCAAAAAATTGTATTGAATTATCGATGTTTGTATATATCGATATGATGTCGGTGATAAAAAAATAGTGACATATATATATATATATATATATATATATATATATATATATATATATATATATATATATATATATATATATATATATATATAATATATAATGAGAATTCGAAGTACTTTATAGGTCTATTTAGGGAGTTTGAGTAGTACTTGGTTGGTTAAAATCTTTTATGAATCTTCCTGTAGAATGTTCTAGTCTCCACTGACATGGTTCGGCCCATGTAGAAAGGTTTTTGTGCATTTCGTATGGAATAAGAGCTCTGGTTCTGCCGATTCTGAATTTTAACTCGGAGATCTTCAGTTCTTCTTTGTCTATCATTGTGAATTCTCGAAGGTCCTGCCTGTTCGAAGTTATGGTATCTGTTGCTTCCTCTTCTAGACTGGCCAGTTGTATGGTAGCGTGGTCTTCTAGAAGCTCCTTGATGATTTGTAGTTTGTCTTTGATGAACTCGTTTATCTGGTCTTTCTCTGGGTGACCCTTGGGGTCTAACGCTTAACTGGGTCATTTGTTGTTCCAGGCCCGTTCTCAATGGTCTGGATCCTTCTATGGCACGATAGGACTTTCCCGGATTTTTATTGAGGTACTCATGGTGTTGAGTAATTTCCACCATTTCCCTACCGTGGCTCCTATAAAATGCAGGCCGTCCCTGGTGGAGCCCTGGAAAGGTCTAACGATATTGGTATTATGGTTGTACCTGTTTATTTTATTGAAATACTCCATTCGAGTTAGAGCTAATGGTCTTGGAGCCACTTTTTTATCCCAGTGATCAAAGAATTTACCAATAAGAGCTCTCATTTGTCTGTTAAAGCTAAAACTACATCGATAGGGATACAATATCTTGACTTGATTGGGATCTAAATTTTTGTATAACCTGTTGTATATTCCAAAATTTGGGACAGTAATTATAATCTGTGAATAAGCATGGCTATCTTTCCAGTCTAATATTTTAACTTTAATTTGATCAATTAATTTATCCATATCTAACTGATTATTTGGAACCATGATTTTACAGCCCGAATTTTTCCACTCTGAGTTTGGTGAATTCACAATGTAAGCACATGATCACTATTATATCTATGGGTTCTTGATCCTCCACCACATTGTCTTCCAACACCTTGTCTAGGGCCTCCTTCATCGTCATTCCCGGAGTGTTGTATCGTACTAGCTGTTTTGGTTTCCAGTCTTCTGCGGTGTTCTGCAGCTCTTCAACACGACTATCTCCGATTACGACGACCCTTTTGTTTCCCCAATTCATGATCTTCAAAGACAATAAATTCATTCAAAGCATAAATCAATTACATTAAGTTTATTAAAATAAATACTTTTCTGGAACAGAATCTCCAACAATTTCTGTAAAACATGATTAAAATTTATATGCTGAAACAAATATTATATTATGACAAATCAAAAAGTCAGGTAAGCTGGTACTCCTTCCCATCTAAAATTATTATTAAAACACAAACATGAAAAGTAATCAATTAAATAATTCAACATTTTATCTTTTACAAAAATTGTAACTTACTAAGCATCCAAAACAAACATGCCTTATTTCTGATTTCTTACTCACCTTAACTGTCATTTTCCATCATCTTACCATTAAAATCCAGAAAAATCACATGATACATTTGATACAATACTGTTTCCTTCTAGTTCTACCAGATCCCTCCATACTCTCGAAGTCCTGGCAACTGTAAGGGGTATTCCTCGAGTGGATTTATTAAGTGCTAATTCCTCGTGAATCCATGGCTCCATATTGTAAGTGGCATGATACTGAGACACTGCCTGATTGTTCATTTGTACAGAACGAGTTTAATATATCTGATTCTCGGAGTACTTCGTTACTAGTTTCTTGGTCATGTTTTAATTGGATATTATACTTGTATACTTTCTCCCAGTTCACTCTAAACATGGTTTGGTTTTCCTTAGTAAATCCTTCAAAATCATGTTGGGAGGGATCACTCTTAAAAAGGAGAAAATTAGCCCAGGAATTTGAGATAGAGAAGCAAGGGCATCAGTTGATTGTGTATTTAATGGGGTATTTTGCTGGACAGAGAAACCCCATTACTGAAGAAGAACTTAAACGAAAAATGAAGGGGTATCTTTAGTTGAGTATTAAAGTACCTCAAACCTTTTATTTAAAAGAGAAAGTTTATTTTGTTTTTTTAAGAAAAAGGAATTTTTGATTTAAAAATAATTAATTGTAAAGGAAGAAAGTTTTCTTTTATGTAAAGATAAGTCATGACAGACTAAAGGTAAAAGGCATTTTTAATTTCAAATTTTTATTGGAAAATGAAAGTTTTTTTTGAGTTAAGTTACAGTAAATTTAAGGAAAAAGGAAAATGACTTAAAAGGAAAAGAAGTTGTTCATATAGCAGAAAAAGCTTAAGAAAAACCGCGTTGTTGTCCCAACAACGGGTGGGGAGGTATGATGTAGTGTTCTATAGTGTCCTATTTTTCAGAGTATTTACTTAGTTAAAAAATTTTTAATACAAAGTTAACGTGTTATGAACATCCATTGTGATAAATTCGTGGTTGAAAAGATTGATTTCGAAATATTCTTATTTCCAAGACCAAAGATTTGCTAAAAAATGACTTCACCTCATGACAAAGCAATTTCGAATTCCATTTTTAATCCACTTTTGCCTGTTGGAGAATGTGTTTATGATGAAGACATTCCACAACACTTAAAAAGAGTATTTACTTTGTTAAATATATAACCTTTAATTAAAATAAATCAATTCTATCAACCAATGATTAAAATTTCTAAGCCTCAAAAAAATGTAATATATAAATATATATTTAACTAAGTAGGTTTGATTTTTCGAATATATATATATATATATATATATATATATATATATATATATATATATATATATATATATATATATATATATATATATATATATATATATATATACTATTTATTACTCTTGAGTTATGTTCACTCTTTTTTTTTATATTATTTATTATTTATTACACCCTAAGGTTGACCAATGCCATCGAGAAATCCAAGTTTATTTAAAACATCAAAATTTTTTTAAAAACAATTCACATAACAATGTATAAAATTTAATACATTAAAAGACTAGCTTTCGCTTCTGTTTTGAAGCCTCATTCAGGCAAACTGACACGCCTCATTTCTTGCTGAAGTTCTGAGTTAACAATGTGGTAGTTGGTTGTTATCCAATGATTTGTTACACAATGATTTGAAAAATGGAGAGCGGTGCATGATGGCATTCTGCAACTGATCTATTTTGAAATCCCCTGGACGTAGATTGTAATTAGGTAGATTTTTTATACAATAAGCTTCGGACATTTTTCTTTTATAATAATTATTAATGTGTTTGATGATGTAATTGTCCTTAAGGTTTATATTATGATTATTGCTTTGTCTGTGCATAGTGAGAGCTGAATTTTGATTATCTGTGTTTAGGTCATATCTATGTTGGTATATTCTTCTATTGTGTTCTGTTGTTTCACCTATATAATTCAATTCACAAGCTTGACAAGGAATACTGTAAATACAAGGGGGGTTAAAGACTTTTTTTTAAAATTATATTTGATGGAATTAATGTTATATTTTTTGGTATTGTTTTTTATATGATGTAAGATTGATATGTGGGATGGATAGAAAGCTTTTATCTAGTGTGGGTTCCTTTGTTTTGATGGAGTAAAATTTAGTTTTTGCTTTCTTAAATGAAGTGTTGATTATATTTGTTGGATATTGTAATTTTTTAAAAGTGTTCCTGAGAAGGTCTGTTTCTGTTTTTAATAGAGGGGGAGAACAGATCTTTAATGCACGTAGGTATAATGACGAAAGGGTGGCTATTTTTGTATTGTATGAGCAGAGTACCAATGTATATAGTTAGGTGAAGAGGTTGGTTTCCTGAATATAGTATATAGAGGTTTTGTGGAAGAATCCCACATAATAAGAGTATCTAAAAAAGGGCAATGAATTTTTTGTGGGAAGAGGGGTTTCTAAAGTGAATATTATGTTGTGATGTATGTTGTTTATATAGTTAAGAATGGTTTTTGGATCAGATGTATTCGGAATGGCTGCAAATATATCATCTACATAGCGAAGCCATGTGCAATTTGTAAGGAGGGGATGAGGGAGGATGAAGTAATATTCTATCAATTCCATGTATAGGTTACTAAGTATTGGTGATAAAGGAGAACCCATACTCAATCCTTCTTTTTGTTTGAAATATGTGTTGTTATGTTGAAAGAAACTATGTTGTAAAATGAGATGGATTAGTTGTTTGAGTAGAGGGAAAGGATATTGTAAATTAATATTATTTTTATTAATATAAGTAGTTAGAAGATGAAGTAATTGTGGGACAGGAACAGATGTAAAAAGAGAGGTAACATCATAACTAATGAATTTATGGGTTTTGGTGTTGAGAGAAGAAGTTTTGTTTATAAAATCGTCTGTATTTTTTAGATGAGCCGGTGAGATTGTACCTAAAAGGGGTTTAAGTTGCAATGATAACCATTGTGCCAGTTTGTATGTATGAGAGTTAGTATTTGCTACGATGGGACGAAGTGGAATATTTTTTTTATGAGTTTTGGGTATGCCATAAAAAAAGAAACAGTTCTCAGGAACACTTTTAAAAAATTACAATATCCAACACATATAATCAACACTTCATTTAAGAAAGCAAAAACTAAATTTTACTCCATCAAAACAAAGGAACCCATACTAGATAAAAGCTTTCTATCCATCCCACATATCAATCTACATCATATAAAAAACATAATACCAAAAAATATAACATTAATTCCATCAAATATAATTTTAAAAAAAAGTCTTTAACCCCCCTTGTATTTACAGTATTCCTTGTCAAGCTTGTGAATTGAATTATATAGGTGAAACAACAGAACACAATAGAAGAATATACCAACATAGATATGACCTAAACACAGATAATCAAAATTCAGCTCTCACTATGCACAGACAAAGCAATAATCATAATATAAACCTTAAGGACAATTACATCATCAAACACATTAATAATTATAATAAAAGAAAATTGTCTGAAGCTTATTGTATAAAAAATCTACCTAATTACAATCTACGTCCAGGGGATTTCAAAATAGATCAGTTGCAGAATGCCATCATGCACCGCTCTCCATTTTTCAAATCATTGTGTAACAAATCATTGGATAACAACCAACTACCACATTGTTAACTCAGAACTTCAGCAAGAAATGAGGCGTGTCAGTTTGCCTGAATGAGGCTTCAAAACAGAAGCGAAAGCTAGTCTTTTAATGTATTAAATTTTATACATTGTTATGTGAATTGTTTTTAAAAAAAAATTTTGATGTTTTAAATAAACTTGGATTTCTCGATGGCAATTGGTCAAATTATTATTAATAATAAATAAATAAATAAATATATATATATATATATATATATATATATATATATATATATATATATATATATATATATATATATATATATATATATATATATATATATATATATATATATATATATATATATATATATATAACTGAAAAGAACACAGAAAATTATATGGTTTTCATCCTAAATAAAAGTACCATAGATATATTTGAATGGTGAATTATAACAGTTTACAATGTGTTTATATTCGAAATGCACTACGCCTCTCTGTAGATAGTGTTTGTATACTTCTGGCTGATTGTCACATACATCCACTAACAAAGGATACTGGCGAATCTTCACAGTGAGACACATGTTCGTCTACCACTCTCTACAATTTGACATCAGTTATTGTAAGAATGGTTGAATGGGATAGTTATGGAAAATAACTACAATATAAAAGTTGAAGTTTATATTTATTTCATTTTAACTAATTATTTTGTAAAAAAAAAAAATAATTAAAAATGTTCTCTTTTTAATCTCCATTCGTATTTTTGAAGTAAAAAATCAATTTGATTGACGTCCATGAGATTAGTATATCTAAGAACGGTAAACAATTATTTCTTGAATTTTCGACGGTAAATTTTATGTTTGTATGTATGTTATTAATAAAGTTTAATATTAAGTTTGTATTTATTTCCTTTGGTATCAATGCGAAGACGTCATCTACGTATCTAAACCATATGACTTCGGAAAATTGAGGAAAAATATAGTAGTACTCAATCAATTCCATACAAATGTTGCTAAATATGGGGGAAAGGGGGGAACCCATACTGTGTCCTGAGATTTGTTTTATAATTTCGTGATTAAATATGTACTTATTTGATTTATTTTACTTAAAAAAGGGTATTAAGGAATAAATTTATATATTTACGATTTATTACAGTAAATTAAACATATATATATATATATATATATATATATATATATATATATATATATATATATATATATATATATATATATATATATATATATATATATATATATATATATATATATATATATATATATATATATATATATGCAATCTCCTAGAATATACATATACACTTGTAAACGGGCGAGGTTTTAACGATTTCAAAACGAATAAAATTAATTACGATTCAGGTCCATTCATCACACACAGTATTCTCGATTATCTACTAAATCGACTTGTCAAAACCTAAAAATTTTTATCTTCTAAATGGAAGAAAAAAATCAATGTCCTATAACTAACATATAGTCTCAACCAGTTTAACCTTAGCTTGAGGTACCTATCTTATTTACTCGTGCACTTTCGTGTTTGATGGTCATTGATACCTGGATACCATAATGTAAAATTTCCCTACGAAAGTGACTAACATTAGTCACAATATCCTCCACCAAGAATTTTAATTTTCTTAAATAATTGCATGATGGAAATAAAATTAATATTCAATAATTTTATTTCAACATTTCTAAAGAAAATATTTACTATTAATTTTTGAAAAACTAATTACATTAACTGATTAACACTTAAGGAGATGGATATTACCACCACACTACTTGGAAAACAATTTTTTTTTCAAAAGTGGATTATGGATTTGGTTGATCCAGAGCCAGAGTTGGATATAAATGATATAAATGAACCAAAAGATGTCCCGGATCCAGAAGGGGATTTTCGAGAATATGAGGTGGCTATGCCTGACTTGGAACCAGATGATCCTGACTGAAGGTTTTGAAGTAACTGTAGAAACTCAGAAAAAAATGTGAACAGTTGCTCCAGCAGATGAAAGCGAATGTGAAACTTTTTCAGGATGTAGTACTTCCTGTATTGGATTCACCTTCCTGTAGTTTCATTGTTGAAAATAACACTGAAGGATCACCAATAACAATCAGACAAACACCAAATACAGATGAGACCAGTAATTTTACTCCATCCCCAAGGTTGATGGAGTTTCTAATGGACCATTATCAAAAGAGTAAAAGTGCTTTGCGAACTTACAAACTCGCTAAAGAACCATCTAACCAAATTAGTATAATTAGTTCTAGTGAGAATATGGATCAGTCAATGGAGGAAGCAAACCTACATAAAGATTTAGAGAGCATAAAAAGAAGAATTTCATGGAGTTTTCCGCAACTGACTAAAGAGACTCAAACCATTGAGTCTGACTTTTTAGGTTTCGAAAATCTGAATGATACAGATTTGAATGATAAAGAGGAAGGAGACATAGATGATAGAAACCAGTTTCCAGAGGGAGACTTGGATTTTTCTGGATTTCAAGAGGAGTTGAGGGAGAAATCGAGGTTGCAAAAATTGCATGGGAAGCCCCATACAAGGTCCCAGGGAAGTTGTATAGATCTTCCTCTAGTACAGCCATGTATATTGGAAAGAAAAAGAAAGCAATAACAGCGAGCATTAAGTATGAAAGTTTATATAGAATTAGGCTCAATTACATAAATAATTCTGAAAAAAAAAAAAAAAAAAAAATTTTTTTTTACTTAACCCAAAAGAAAAATATATATTTTTATGTCAATGGTAATAGTTTTATTGTCTTTTTTTCAGATGTTAGTTTTGGGTCATTCATGGGTGGCGGAAATGGAAAGAGAACATAATCCTGAGTATTTTCCAAATATGGAAGTGGTATATGCTCCATATCCAGGGGCCAATTTAAGGAAATTAACCCGAAACCTAGTTAATCATTTAAATGAGAGTTTCACCCATATGGTGGTATTTACATTAATAACAGAAGCTTATAATAAAGTGGATTTAGGAGAAGGAGGAGAAGGAAGATGGAAGAGAAAATATGAGGTGGTGGAACCAAAAGAAGATTTTGATACCACAGACTTTGCTAGCAGGTTTAGAGGATTTGAGGATGCTTGTAGGCTTCGGTGTCCCAATCTAAAAATATGGCTAATGATTCCACCATACCTTCACTTGATTTATTATAACCAAAGAAAATTATTCAATTTCCTACTGGCTATCAAATCAAGATATTATCATAGAGTAATCAAATGGTGAACAAAGCAGAGTTATCTTATGGCTATGTTCGGAGTAATATCAGTTAGAAATTGGATGGTAAAACCATTTTCTAAATTGGACATTACGTCTATTTTTTCCAATTATTCAATCACGTATTTGAACCTTTAAAACTATTTTGGCCCGCCAACCACTTAGCACATTCAAAAGATCTATCATAGAGTAATCAAATGGTGAACAAAGCAGAGTTATCTTATGGCTACGTTTCGGAGTAATATCAGTTAGAAATTGGATGGTAAAACCATTTTCTAAATTGGACATTACGTCTATTTTTTCCAATTATTCAATCACGTTTTTGAACCTTTAAAACTATTTTGGCCCGCCAACCACTTAGCACATTTAAAAGACCTATCATAGAGTAATCAAATGGTGAACAAAGCAGAGTTATCTTATGGCTACTTTCGGAGTAATATCAGTTAGAAATTGGATGGTAAAACCATTTTCTAAATTGGACATTACGTCTATTTTTTCCAATTATTCAATCACGTATTTGAACCTTTAAAACTATTTTGACCCGCCAACCACTTAGCACATTCAAAAGACCTATCATAGAGTAATCAAATGGTGAACAAAGCAGAGTTATCTTATGGCTACGTTTCGGAGTAATATCAGTTAGAAATTGGATTGGTAAAACCATTTTCTAAATTGGACATTACGTTTATTTTTTCCAATTTTTAAATCACGTTTTTGAACCTTTAAAACTATTTTGGCCCGCCAACCACTTAGCACATTTAAAAGACCTATCATAGAGTAATCAAATGGTGAACAAAGCAGAGTTATCTTATGGCTACTTTCGGAGTAATATCAGTTAGAAATTGGATGGTAAAACCATTTTCTAAATTGGACATTACGTCTATTTTTTCAAATTATTAAATCACGTATTTGAACCTTTAAAAATATTTTGGCCCGCCAACCACTTAGCACATTTAAAAGACCTATCATGGAGTAATCAAATGGTGAACAAAGCAGAGTTATCTTATGGCTACGTTCGGAGTAATATCAGTTAGAAATTGGATGGTAAAACCATTTTCTAAATTGGACATTACGTCTATTTTTTCCAATTATTCAATCACGTATTTGAACCTTTAA
Source organism: Armadillidium nasatum (assembly GCA_009176605.1). Classification (NCBI taxonomy): domain Eukaryota; kingdom Metazoa; phylum Arthropoda; class Malacostraca; order Isopoda; family Armadillidiidae; genus Armadillidium; species Armadillidium nasatum. The sequence goes on along the minus strand of SEYY01024113.1, from coordinate 3,042 downwards.
AACTATTTTGGCCCGCCAACCACTTAGCACATTCAAAAGACCTATCATAGAGTAATCAAATGGTGAACAAAGCAGAGTTATCTTATGGCTACGTTCGGAGTAATATCAGTTAGAAATTGGATGGTAAAACCATTTTCTAAATTGGACATTACGTCTAATTTTTTTCAATTTTTAAATCACGTTTTTGAACCTTTAAAACTATTTTGGCCCGCCAACCACTTAGCACATTCAAAAGACCTATCATGGAGTAATCAAATGGTGAACAAAGCAGAGTTATCTTATGGCTAAGTTCGGAGTAATATCAGTTAGAAATTGGATGGTAAAACCATTTTCTAAATTGGACATTACGTCTATTTTTTCCAATTATTCAATCACGTATTTGAACCTTTAAAAATATTTTGGCCCACCAACCATTTAGCACATTTAAAGGATCTATCATAGTTTATCCAAATGGTGAACAAAGCAAAGTTATCTTATTTCTACGTTCGGAGTAATATCAGTTAGAAATTCGATGGTAAAACCATTTTCTAAATTGGACATTACGTCTATTTTTTCCAATTATTCAAACGTATTTGAACCTTTAAAAATATTTTGGCCCGCCAACCAACTTAGCACATTCAAAAGACCTATCATAGAGTAATCAAATGGTGAACAAAGCAGAGTTATCTTATGGCTACGTTCGGAGTAATATCAGTTAGAAATTGGATGGTAAAACCATTTTCTAAATTGGACATTACGTCTATTTTTTTCAATTTTTAAATCACGTTTATGAACCTTTAAAACTATTTTGGCCCGCCAACCACTTAGCACATTCAAAAGACCTATCATAGAGTAATCAAATGGTGAACAAAGCAGAGTTATCTTATGGCTACGTTCGGAGTAATATCAGTTAGAAATTGGATGGTAAAACCATTTTCTAAATTAGACATTACATATATTGTAAAATAATAATAATATATAATTTATTTACTTCTAAATATATAATATTTTAATAAGAATGTGCTTAAAAACTACAAGACACGGAAGTAATGATTACTCCAAATGAACAAGAATTGAGACCTGTTAAGAAGAGAACACTTTCTTCTTCTTCTTCTAGCTCGTCTTCATCGTCTTCCTCATCAAGTTCGTCTTCTTCTAAGTCCTCCTCCTAATCCCAGACTTCTAGTTCTTCTTCGTCTTCTGTTAAAAAGGGTATTCATGTAAAAGAAACTAAAATGGACATCTCGTCAGAATTACAGAAAGACTTGTATTTAAGTGAAGATGAACAAATGGAGGAAGGTTTTGAAATAATTAATTTAAATAAATTAGATATTAATTAATTAATAGAATTAATCAGGTTTACTAATAAGTTTGACGAAAAGATTTTTTTTTTAACGAAATAAAATGATTTATTTATTTTCTTTTTAGTTGACGAAATAGAAAGATTTAGTTTTATATATATATTTGTTTTAGGCCTAATTTATAAGAATATATATATATATATATATATATATATATATATATATATATATATATATATATATATATATATATATATATATATATATATATATATATATATATATATATATATATATATATATATATATATATATGTGATGGTGAGATACTGCCTCTTTAACAACCCTAAAATTACTCCGAACGTAGCCATAAGATAACTCTGCTTTGTTCACCATTTGATTACTCTATAATAGATCTTTGGAATGTGCTAAGTGGTTGGCGGGCCAAAATAGTTTTAAAGGTTCAAAAACGTAATTTAAAAATTGAAAAAAATTAACGTAATGTCCAATTTAGAAAATGGTTTTACCATCCAATTTCTAACTGATATTACTCCGAACGTAGCCATAAGATAACTCTGCTTTGTTCACCATTTGATTACTCTATGATACATCTTTTGAATGTGCTAAGTGGTTGGCGGGCCAAAATAGTTTTAAAGGTTCAAATACGTGATTGAATAATTGGAAAATGTAGACGTAATGTCCAATTTAGAAAATGGTTTTACCATCCAATTTCTAACTGATATTACTCCGAACGTAGCCATAAATAACTCTGCTTTGTTCTCTATTTGATTACGCTATGATAGGTCTTTTAAATGTGCTAAGTGATTGGCGGGCCAAAATATTTTTAAAGGTTCAAATACGTGTTTAAATAATTGGAAAAAATAGACATAATGTCCAATTTAGAAAATGGTTTTACCATCCAATTTCTAACTGATATTACTCCTAACGTAGCCATAGGATAACTTTGATTTGTTCACCATTTAATTACTCTATGATAGTTCTTTTGAATGTGTTAAGTGGTTGGCGGACCAAAATATTTTTAAAGGTTCAAATACGTGATTGAATAATTGGAAAAAATAAACGTAATGTCCAATTTTGAAAATGATTTTACCATCCAATTTCTAACTGATATTACTCCGAACGTAGCCATAAGATAACTCTGTTTTGTTCACCATTTGATTACTCTATGATAGGTCTTTTGAATGTGCTAAGTGGTTGGCGGGCCAAAATAGTTTTAAAGGTTCATAAACGTGATTTAAAATTTGAAAAAAATAGACGTAATGTCCAATTTAGAAAATGGTTTTACATCCAATTTCTAACTGATATTACTCCTAACGTAGCCATAAGATAACTTCTGCTTTGTTCCACCATTTGATTACTCAATGATAGGTCTTTTAAATGTGCTAAGTGGTTGGCGGGCCAAAATAGTTTTAAAGGTTCAAATACGTAATTGAATAATAAAAAAAAATAAACGTAATGTCCAATTTACAAAATGGTTTTACCATCCAATTTCTAACTGATATTACTCCGAACGTAGCCATAAGATAACTCTGCTTTGTTCACCATTTGATTACTCTATGATAGATCTTTTGAATGTGCTAAGTGGTTGGCGGGCCAAAATAGTTTTAAAGGTTCAAATACGTGATTTAATATTTCGAAAAAATAGACGTAATCTGCAATTTAGAAAATGGTTTTACCTTTCCAATTTCATCCAATATTATTATTATTATTATTATTATTATTATTATTTTATTATTATTAT
>SEYY01024112.1:7500-10000 GCA_009176605.1 Armadillidium nasatum | reverse complement strand
AACATCACAACTACTTTTTCAAGATTAGATATGAAATATGTTCTCTGATATATCTTTGGCTTTACCTTTTCTCTAATGTTACTGAAAATGTTCAAAACTTCAGTCATGAAACAAAAAATGTTTCATAGGTAAATTTCAGGCATGGTAACTCTTGCAATCTTTTGATGAATTGATGTTTGTGATTAAAGTCCTTAAAGACTGTAAGGGTGCCATCAAAATATCTTACATAAAATACAGGATTGAAGTTGTCAGTTTCGTTGAGGATTTTATTCTCTAGATTAGCCATGTAGAAGTCGGCAAACGTTGGTCCAAGTAGTGAGCCAATTGACACTCCATCAATTTGTATGTATATGTTTCTTCTAAATTTAAATAGTGTTTGTGTACGACAAATTGATAAAATGTTCTTCATATTTTGCTTTGATATTTTAGAAGTTTACATAATATTTGTGTGATGAGCATTATTAATTATTGTGTCAATAGTTTCAAGAATTGGTACATTTGTAAATAGCGATTCTACATCAAGTGAAGTAAATACATCTGTGTCTTAAGGTTTTAGATTTGATAATTTATATAATTTCTCATTATTTGATTTAACTATAAAAGAGTTATTAAGATATGGTCGAATAATACAATTGAGGGATTGGGCAATTGCCTGTGTAACTATGCCACACATAGATATTACTTATAAAACAGGCATTAACAATAATGCTTTTAAATTTATGGATATTAAAATCACCGTTAATCATGATAGCTCACTATCCACAGGAATACACGTTTAAGAAATGGCAGGTGCTGGTAATGCTTCTATGATTTTTGTAAGATCATTCCAATTTTTAAAACCATTGTAGGATATATCTCTCTTAGATTTGATTAGTGTACTTTATTTTACTTAGTGTATGCGAATTTGTGCTGGGCAAATTTGGTCTTCTTACATTTTAGTTAATCATTATTTAACATTCCGTTTATGACTTTGAAAATTTGGAGTAGTCTTTGTAAGAGTGAGCTTAATTGTAATTTCAGTATGGATAATTTTTGAAAAGTGGGCTTGCATGTTCATTGTAATTGCCTGATCCAGATAATATTGAAATTAATTTTTAATGTAATGTTATTAAGGGTTGCATCAGGAATACATAATTATAAAATTATAATAATAACAACAATAATTAATATAAAAAAAAAAATAAGCAATTATATAATGATTGTAATAATAATAAGGATAATAATAATAATAATAATAATAATAATAATAATAATAATAATAATAATAATAATAATAATAATAATGAATAATAATAATTGTATTAATAATAATGCTGTATGAAGATGATAATAAATAATAATAGTAATAAAAATAATAATTATAAAAATAATAATAAAATAATATAATAAAATTATAATAAGTAATAATAATAATATTTGAATAATAATATTAACAATGATAATAGTAAATGTAATATTTATAATTTCACAACAAAGATTATAATCGTAATAATAATAATAATATAAATAATAAAAATAATAATAATTAATTTTGAAAATAATAATGATAGCAATATTTATATTATTATTAGTTATTAATTATAACAGTAATATGATTAAAATTATAATTAATTATTAGTAATAATAATAATAATCCATTTTTTACTTTCAAAGATAACTTAAAGATTTAATTGACTTCTTTCATCCTGACAACGTTCATCTGTCGTAGTTTTAGCTTCCTTTTCCCTATTCTTGTCTCTTTCATTCGTTATCCCTTTCATTATTTCTCTTCTTCTTCCATTCTCTCTCTCTCTCTCTCTCTCTTCTCTCTCTCTCTCTCTCTCTCTCTCTCTCTCTCTTTCTCTCTCTCTCTCTCTCTCTCTCTCTCTCAGCTCTTTCTTTCTTACATTCTTCACGGCAAGTATATAAAAAAATGGAAAAAGAATGAAAACCTTTTAAGACTATAAGCTTTTTTAATTACCAATATATATATATATATATATATATATATATATATATATATATATATATATATATATATATATATATATATATATATATATATATATTATATATATCAACTCTGGTGGTGCAAAGGACAGAGGCCTACTAATTTTTACCAGGAAATACCAGAAATCTGGGCAAGTTAAAGACTTAACAAAGGCGTTTGGAGGTATGTAAGTCAGAGGAAGTTGAGAAAATAATTAAAGAGATTGTGTTCCAGACTTTACCAGTTGCGTACTTGTAAGATTGAGCATAGCGGTTAAGTCTGGGGTCATAAAGTTGGAAAGAGAAATATAGACTGAAATTACTGTGTAGAAAGGGGATGTCGCAAAAGCCTTTCTTAATGGAAGAAGTATGCGGCGAGAGAGTTCAGAAGAGCAGTGTAATTCTGATAGTATTACAGAGAGAGTGACGAAACGGTTCGATGAGCAAAGAATGATTGGAGAGTATTAGTGAGAGCAGAATAGGGATAAAAGATGAATCTCTAGATTCCACATTTTCAAAGAGAGCTATTTGA
>SEYY01024112.1:0-2500 GCA_009176605.1 Armadillidium nasatum | reverse complement strand
AAGTTTTACATATATTTTTTTATTTTTTTTATTTTTTTTTGTCCGGATGGGTAAATTTCGAAATTTTTTTTTTTACATTTTGAAATTCAAAGCCAACTAACTTTTTTCCTAAAACAGATATCAAAAATCGCCACATTGTGTGCTTTTCAATTGGTACTGAAAATATTTTCAGGTCATTTCGACATGTGATTTGGCCCTGCTTTTCACTTTTTTTGCGGGAAAATGTACCAAAAAACTTACAAACCGTTATAGATACAGAAAAATGTCGAAAATCAAGTTTTTTCAGCGCATTGAAATACATATACCCACCAAGTTTCATAAGAATCGGTCAAAAATGAAAAAACTTTATTTTTTAAATTGGACCCTACCTTTATAACTGATTATTACAATGTCTTGCTATTTCCTGATTTCTAGAATACTTTGCTAATTATATTATATATAATTATATATTTTTCCTTTACGCATGAAACTAAACATTATCTCAGGATTAAACTATCATTCTCACAGCCCTTTTGATTAAAATCTAGCGATAACGTATTGTAATTTTAACAGATAAAATATGGAAAAAAAATTCCTTTTTATTGAATTAACTTTTTTATTATATTATTATTATTATTATTATTATTATTATTATTATTATTATTATTATTATTATTATTATTATTATTATTATTATTATTATTATTATTATCATTATCATCATCATCATTATTATCATATCATCATCATCATCATTATTATTATTATATATCATTATCATTATCATTATCATTATCATTATCATTATTATTATTATTATTATTATTATTATTATTATTATTATTATTATTATTATTATTCTGTTATTGTTATTATTATTGCACATTATTATTATTATTTATTATTATTATTATTATTATTATTATTATTATTATTATTATTATTATTATTATTATTATTATATATTATTATTATTATTATTATTATTATATTATTATTATTTATTATTATTATTATTATTATTATTATTATTATTATTATTATTATTATTATTATTATTATTATTATTATTATTATACTTATTTTTTGAAAATTTTATTGAAAATATTATATTACAACTATTTTATTATTACTACTATTATCATAACTATTATTATCCCTTTTTATCACTATTGTATAACAGAAATTGTTATCAATATAGTTACCATTATTATTATGATTATTATTATTATTATTATTGTTTCAATACTTGAAATAAATATCATCATTTTATTATTATTACTAAATTATTGTAGCAAACTTCATAATTAACGACTTTGTTATTGTTGCTTGCATGATCAATAATCTAGAATTTCGTTACTCTAGAAGTAACCTATCCTAACTTGTAATTATTAAATTTATATGTATTAAACATTGGGGCTCAAAGGAAACGGCAGTGTTTTCCCCTAGCAGCCCCTTTTCAGAGAACTGGACATTGTCACATTATTATTATTATTAAGATTATTATTGAATTTAGTAGTATAGGACCTACTGTTAAACTTTAAGCCTGTAATTAGTACTACCATCTCCTGAATAAATATTTGTGAATTGTGAATTATTATCTTTATTATTATTATCATTATCATTATCATTATTATTATTATTATTGTTATTTATTATTATTATTATTATTATTATTATTATTATTATTATTATTATTATTATTATTATTATTATTATTATTATTATTATTATTATTATTATTATTATTTATATTTATTTTTATTTTTATTTTTTTTTATTTTTTTTTTTAAATATAAAAAATGATAATGAATCTGTCATTGCTATATTATTAAGAATATTTACTGCATTAATATAATATATAGGTTACTATTATTATTACTACCGCATTTATTATTAAAACTAAATGTAACTACCGTGGCATAAAGATAAAAATATTTGAATCACGTGACTGAATCAGCTGTTTAGAACCATCAATAATAGACTCACGTGACTAAATAAGCTGCTAAGAACCATCGAGTTGATCCTAGCAAGAAACTTAATATAAATGCTCCTTTCACAGCTCGAGCTCAAAAATCAATTAAAATAACTATTCTTTTATTCATTATTATTTTCATTATCATTATTATTATAAAAAATTAAGTCAATCACAAAATAATTATTTTTTGTGCAAATCTTTTTAGATTTTAATTAACATATAAACGTGATACGTGATTTCAATGAGAAAATACATGAATTGAAATGGGTTCCATGCACGATTTCATATTTGCACTATGATGAGATACTCGAAATATCATAAAAGCCATTAGAAAATCACTTCTCTTTATATTATCAATTATATATATATATATATATATATATATATATATATATAGTATATATATATATTATAAATATATATATATATATATATATAATATATATATATATATATATATACTATATGTAATATATATATATATATATATATAATATATATTATATATATATATATATATATATATATATATATATATATAAT
>SEYY01024111.1:0-12500 GCA_009176605.1 Armadillidium nasatum | reverse complement strand
TTTTAAGTTATCAAAATAAATTTTTTTTTATATAGGATGGTATAAATTATATTTGTTTCATTTTTCCTTCTGCAATAATATAGTAAACGAAATTGTTCGAAATTGAACTGAATTACTATTATTTTAATAACTTTATTATGGTTTATTTATATCTTAATTCAACGGACTATCTTAAATTCTTCGAGTATCTAAACTCTCAATTAGAGCAAATTCTCTCTATTTCTTCTTTCTCTAAAATCATCATATTAGGTGATTTTACTGTTCACCATCGTCAATGATTTTAATTCTAGTTCTCATGTTGCAGCTGGTAAGCGTCCCTTTTATTTCTCTACCTAAAGCGACCTTAAGCAGTTGCTTCAGCTTTCTACTCGTATCCCTGAAGGCCTTGATGAAAAACCAAATTTTCAAGACTTTTTTTTGTTTTTTGGCTTATAAACCTTCTTATACTGTAAATCTTTATCCACCTTTATCTTTGTATCATCTTTTGTTTTTTCAAGTCTTTCGCAAAATAGATCTCCACCTACTGCTAGGAAACGTATGTGGCATTTCGGTGTCGCAAGCTGGGCGATCTCGAGGTCGCACTCCTTTGATTTCACGTACAATGATTATTACTTCCGTAGGAAGAGTCTCTCAAAGTGTGTAGAGCTCATTACAGAGAAGATTTTCTCTGGCATTAAGGCACATATTCCACAATCTTTCCCTTCTACTAAAACTAACAAGACTTGGTTTAAACCCTGATTGTTCTCGTGCTATTCGCCGTAGGGAAACTGCCTTCAGTCATATCAGTCGTCTTCAAACTCCAGAAATTCATGCAATTTATATTTCACCCCAGAATTATTTAAAATGCATTCTCTGTAATGCCAAAAACTACTTCTCTTTCGTAATAATCTTTTTGGTTCCTCTTCTTCACGCACTTTCTTGCATTTTGCAAAAAATGTCAACTTTAACTTTGTTTTACCTTTTCTCTCCTCTTTTTACCTTCTGACGGCAAAACTGCAGTTTTTCTTTCAATTAAAGCTAATCTCTTCTCTCAAACATTTTCCTCTAATTCATTCCGAAGCTATTCCTTCTTCAACCCCCACCAACCTTTTTACGCCTAAAATTTTTATTTATTCTAAAGATGTCATTTCTGTTCTCTCTGAACTTAACACTAAGAAGGCGTACGGTCCTCATGGTATCCCTTCTGTCGTTCTCAAAACTTATGTTTCTGAGCTTGCGTTCTGTCTTGGGGAACTATTTCGTCTCTGTCTTTTCACTTCAGCTTTTCCTTTTTGATGGAAACGTGCTCTCATTCCGCCTGCGGAGAAAAAGTGGGACCCCTCTTAACTTTCCAATTACATTCCAATTTTTTTTATCTCAATTCTTTTTAAAGTTTTTGAATCTATTCTTAACAGTAAGATTAGAAACACCTCAATTCTTTTAATCTTATATCTGATCACCAGTATTGCCTTGGTTAAAAAAGCTTAACCGGTGATCTTTCCTTTCTTTCTGACTCTTGGTCTTCCGCTCTTCGTAATTTCGGTGAATCTTTTGCTGTCACGCTGGACAAATCGAAATCTTTCGACAGAGTCTGGCACAAATTTTTTATTTCTAAACTTTCTTCTTATGGAAACTATCCTTCTCTCTCATTTCCTCTCCAGTCATTCTATAGCATTTGTTGTAGACTGCCACCTTTCATCCTTTAAATCAATTAATAGTGGTGTCCTATCCTTTTCCCAACACTTTCTCTAATTTTCATTAAAAATCCTCACCATGGCTTCATCAAATATCAACTCTAAGGATGGGAGTTTCCTATAAAATTTCTAATTAGGATCCTCAAGAAAGATCATGAGAGTTCAATGGTAGAAACATTTATCTGGGGTAAAGAGAATTGGCGAGCAAGAATATCATTTCTGGAAAGAGTATTCATTTTCACGCAAAGAAAGGAGAATTATAAAAGCATTTTTCATTACTTGTTACAGCATACTTCTGTTCCCGTGATATAACTGTGGAGTTATTGTGTGCTTTTCAGGCTGATCCTCAACGAATCCTAGGAAGAAATTTTCTAAATGTTTCCTTTCTCTAAATGGGCATTGCCCTAAAATGCGATTAAAATAATAATAATAATAATAATAATAATAATAATAATAATAATAATAATAATAATAATAATAATAATAATAATAATAATAATAATAATAATAATAATAATAATAATAATAATAATAATAATAATAATAATAATAATAATAAGAAGAAGAAGAAGAAGAAGAAGAAGAAGAAGAAGAAGAAGAAGAAGAAGAAGAAGAAGAAGAAGAAGAAGAATAAGAATAAGAAGAATAAGAATAAGAAAAATAAGAATAATAATAATAATAATAATAATAATAATAATAATAATAATAATAATAATAATAATAATAATAATAAGAAGAAGAAGAAGAAGAAGAAGAAGAAGAAGAAGAAGAAGAAGAAGAAGAAGAAGAAGAAGAAGAAGAAGAAGAAGAAGAAGAAGAAAAGGAAAAGAAAAAGAAAAAGAAGAAGAAAAAGAAGAAAAAGAAGAAGCTGTAAAATTTAATGCAGGCTAATCAAATACTGTTCAACTTCAACTTACTGATCAAGACCTTTAAATGCATGTGAAAAATTTTAAAAGCTAAATTTACTTTTTTTTTTGGCAGAGAAATTTTGCCTTGACAATAAAAATATTAAATTACATTTTTAAAATCTTATTGTCAAATTTTTCTGATAGAGCTTCATTCATTTTTCTTTATTCCACCTCCTCTTTGGGGCTTTGCAAATTCAAGCTATCCCTCCCCAATCTTCCCCAACTTAGGACTCGATGCTCTAAATTGGAATGGAAACATAATATGCTTTAAAAAAAAAAGAAAAAAAAGAAAAAAAAGAGAGAAAAAAGTTTTTGAAATGAAAAATAATGTGACATTTATTCAATATTGCAACAGATGCAAATTCCCAAGGCCATCAATGCAATACCTTTATACACAAACACTTTTATATATATATATATATATATATATATATATATATATATATATATATATATATATATATATATATATATATATATATATATATATATATATATATATATATATATATATATATATATATATATATATATATATATATATATATATATATATATATATATATATATATATATATATATATATATATATATATATATATATATATATATATATATATATATATATATATATATTATATATATATATATATATATATATATATATATATATATATAATTAATTTTTATTATAAAGTACTATTGCAAATGAAAATAGGAAAAGGTGATTGAACAGTAAAGACTAAAACTTTATTGAAAGTATGTAAAATAGTGTAACATGTTTTAATATTTTAAAAAACTGAGAATTTAATGTATAATCATTAACCACAATACATAGGAACATTGGAAAATAGAGACAGTTAGAAACCACAAGGGCCTATCGAGACTGTCCCAGTCCAAATAAATAATAACAATAACAATACTAATACATGCACAAAAGACTAGGTCTATCCCATCCCTATAGTTATCAGTTCATTCATGCAAAGATAAAAGTAAAACTAAGCTCAATTATACATGCAATATTCAATGAACCATCACCCACTTCAAAAAAACTGCCATTATAACTGAGAGCTAAATTTTGAATATATTAAATAGGGTATTCTCTATGTACTCTTGATGAAAATTAAATACTCTCAAATTAATATATATACGTCGGCCACCAAATAATATATTATATATATTATATATATATATATATATATATATATATATATATATATATATATATATATATATATATATATATATATATATATATTTATATATATATATTATATATATGCTGTGGCAAAAGATTCACCGAATCTTTTGCCACAGCAAAATATTCACCGAAAGCTGAAGAGAGAAAAACCAAGAGTCAGAGAGAAGAGAACGAAGATCACCAGTAGAGCATTTCTTTCGTAAGATATTCTGAAGATCTTCGATAAGGTTAGAAGAACTGAGATGTTTCCAAATCTACCTATTAAGGAAAAAACGAAAACTTTTGAAAGAACGAAGGTTAAAGAAATAAGACAATAGCTAGGTAGTTGAGAAGGTTTTTTTCTGCACAGGTTGAATGAGCTCACGTTTTCAGCAAGAAAGAAGGAGAAGTAGGAAAAGTTAGTTTTCTAAGGCAGGATGCAACCTTAGAATTACATTTTGAAAACAACAGGAGCGATACCGTTAGGACTATACACCTTCTTAATGATGAGCTCAGAGAAAGCAGAAATAACGTCTTTAGAAGTTATTATACTGGTACGCATAAATTTGTCGGAGAGGGTTGGAGGAGGTATAGCTCCCGAATCGTCTAAGGTTTAGTTAGAGGCATACGTTACAGCAAAGAGGTCAGATGTAATTAGAATACAAAAATGGTAGTTGTTCTTCAGAAGATAATAGAGGAGGGAAAGAGGAAGAAGCAAAGTTAGAGTTGACTTTTTTTTTTTTTTTTTTTTTTTTTTTTTTGCAAAATGTCAGAAAGGACTGGAGGAAAAGGAATCAGAAAGATTATTATGATTATTATATTTTTTTTTAAGGAGAAAAGAGTTTTGTGTAAAAGAGAATAGATTTTGAACGATTCCTGGATGGAATATAAGTTATAGGAGTTTGAAGACTACGGTTGTTCCTGGCGAAAGTATTCCTACGGCGAATAGCACGAGGTAGGAAAGGGTTTTCCAACATTTACTTGGTTTAATTGGAAGGAAAGAATATGTAATATACACCTTCATACCATTGAGAATCATCTCGGCTATGCTATCTACATATTCCCAGGGGACTCTCCCACGAAAACAGTAATCATTCCTTGGGAAATTTGAAAAGTTCAACCACTAGGCAGACTAGTACAGAGCACCAAAATTCCAGAAATGTCTCCTCGCCGAAGTAGGGACTGTTCTTGCGGAAGACTGGAAGAGACATAACTTCTGGAGCAGTCTATTAAAGAACTTAAACACATCACAGATTGTCCTAATCAGTTCTTGAACACACGACTTATGCTTCACCACTATTCCTTCTAAATATAAATACACTGTTTCCACCCCTATCGGTAACTTTAACCACAATCTTATAGCTTTAGTTATGATATTTTTTCCCCAACAGCTCCACCATGCCCTAAAATACTTTTTGGCACTTCAATCGGGCTTACTGGGAGATACTGCGCCGCTTCGTGGAATAAATCTTGTTTTGACCCGGAGAATGCTTCTGTGTCTGCCGAAAAGGTAGAGACCGTAATCTCCGATGGGATGAGTAAGTTCATTCCATCTTCAACCAAATCTTTTTTTATATTATATTACATTATTTATTTTATTTTCATTCAGCTCGGAATCGTTGTAAGGATATTATTCGACAGGTCAAGCGTACTTTCACAAAAAGGAATTGCGCAGACCTCTTTGGTTCTCCTACTGATAAAAATTTATGGCCTCTACCCCAAAATATCTCTAATAACTTCTGTAAATCTGCATTTCCTCCGCTTATTCGTCCTGATGGATCTGTTGCTAATACTCCTACTGAAAAGGTAAATCTCTTCGGCATCCTTTTTTTCCTCCAATTCAACCCTGAATGATTCTGGCTTCCCCTCCTCTCCTGCCAGGTGTCCCTTTCATCACCTGTGACCTCATATGATAAGGTCTATGGGATCCTGAGGACTATGAACGTCAGGAAGGCCAGCGATCCGGATGGCATTCTTCTCCGTGTTCTGGGGAGTGTGCATCTGAGCTGGCGCCTCTCCAAACTTTCAACTCTACTCTCTTGTCTTAATATTACAACTTTTCCTCAAGCTAGAAGAGCACATACGTTCAGTCAGTCCCGAAGAAGGGTAGCTGCTCTGATCCCTCTTAGCTATCGTCCTATAGCTCTCACTTTTGATCTGTTTAAAATCACTGAAACTCTCCTTAACTCTCATCTTCAGAATCCCCTTATGTCTCACACCCTTTTTTTCAGATCATCAGGACGGTTTTCGACTTTCGAAGTCTACTGATCACATAATTTCCTATCTTACTGATTTATGGCCTTCTGCTCTCAGGTATTATGGAGAGTCTTGTATGGTGGCGCATGACATTTCAAAGGCCTTTGTTATGGTATGGCATGGGTCTAATCTTCAAGCTCCTTTCCTTTGGGTTTCTTACTTCTCTTTTCTTACTAATGTCTAGTTTTGTCTCAGATCGTTTCATATCGGCACGTGTAATGGAGAGTCCTTTTCCTCCTTCCTTGTCAATGTGGTGTTCCTCAGGGTTCTGTTCTATCTCTAGCTTTATTATTACCTTTCATCAGCAATCTTCTCAGCTTCACTTCTAACTCTGTTCATTCTTATGCTGACGACTCAACTCTCCATTTTTCTACTTATATCAAATCTGCTCCTTTTTTTGCTTCTAGAGTTGCTTCTCTTCTTCAATTTTCTTACCCTATTCTCGCCTATCTGGACGATATTTCTCGATGAGCTCGTCTCGGCTTTGTGAAATTCGACTCTTTAAAAACTCATCTTCATAAAAAAAAACACCTCCCAACTTTCCCATCACCTTCGACGGTTCTCCTGTCTCACCTGCAAGCATCATTAACGTTTTTGGTCTAAACATAAATTATAAACTTCCTTGAAAACCTTATATCACAATGGCTAATAAGGCATTTTCATAGAAGCTGGGAATACTGTTCAGATTGCTGGAATTTTTTTCTTCCGAACAGTTGCACCATTTATATAGCGTTCTTATTCGCTCTTGTATGGAGTACTTTTCTCATATTTAGGGTGGCTCCTTTTCTGCCATTCTTTTGGACAGTGTTGAGTCTAAGGTTAAATGATTAATAAACTGTCTGCTGATTTCAAACTCACTTGACCCTCTTTCTCTGCTACGTGTCGTTAATGCACTTTCTCTTTTTTATGATACTACAACGGCAGATGTTCAAGGGAATGATCTCTCTCATTCCACCACCATTGAGTCACCCTCGCAGCATATTTACTTTCGCATGAATTTTGCGTGAATATGATAAACACCAGGCTTCTCCGTTGTGGTGCTTCCTTCTTTCCAGCCACTTCTGTTCTGTGGAACTCTCTGCCTTCATTCATTTTTCCTGCTGCATATAACCTTCCTCTCTTCAAGGCTTCCGTCTTGGCTCACCTGAGAGATTTACGTTTGGGTGGGAATGGGTGGGTTTTCTTTAATTTTATATTTCTACCCCCTCTTAGAAAAGGGCTCTGCCCGTGAGCGGTGGAAAACTGTAAAAAAGAGAACAAAACACAGAAGTAACAAGGTGAACGAATAAACCCAGAGGAGAAAAGAGTTAATTAAGCTGTGTAAGAAGAAAGATAAGAGATTAAAAAAAGATCAAGTATATTGGGATCATCACCAACACAGTTAGAAATTAGGGCACGGAGCAGCACTAACTGCTACAGATTGTTAGGAGAGTCACTCACACATTATGAGAACTAGATGAAAGTAACTGGCAGAGGTGAATTTCGAAATCCCTTGAAATGATTTCCAAGAAAGGAAAAATTGAAAGTATGTTTTCTATTTTAGAGTTTAGATAGTCCAAGTATTTTTTTATTATCAGTAGAATTTGATGATAAATCGACAGAACAGATAAATTTAGTTGTAGAATTGCAGAAGAACTTAAGCTATACAGTAGAAAATTCAAAAGACTTCAAATTAAATACAGGAGAACAGACAACAGCGTTGAACACGAATGACCAACATCAGCCTTTAGGTGAAGATTGAGTATAGAGAAATTCTAGGTAATCATTAAGGTTTGCTTTCAGAGCACCTGGGTTTCAGTTAAGAACAAAATGTGATATTTAGAAGAAATGAAGTGGCGTTTGACGAAGTGGAAATTATTCATGAGACATTGAACGGTACATAAATTAATAGAAAAAGATCGTGTACAAATGGCAAGTCGGCTGTGAAGCTTGGCGGTAACAATCTCATCAACGGGGTCTGCTAAGTCACAATAGATGATGGGGTAAAGAGTGGATATGGGGCATTGTTTGGATGCCGTCCATCCAAGCATCTTCCAGACAGCTTTCCGTTTGGCCATTTTTATTTTTATTTTTAATTTTTAAATCTAATGTAAGAGTAAGCTTTATTGCATAGGGTATATGTAAAGAAGAGGGGAGGAAGTAGTAGGAGTAATAGGTTGATATATATATATATAATATATATATATATATATATATAATATATATATATATATATATATATATATATATATATATATATATATATATATATATATATATATATATATATATATATATATATATATATATAATATATATATATATATATATATATATATATATATATATATATATATATATATATATATATATAATTATATATTATATATATATTATAAATATTATATATATATATATATATATATAATATATATATATATATATATATAATATATATATATATATATATATATATATATATATATATATATATATATATATACATAAAATGTCAATTTTGGAATAATATATTACACGTCTTCCTAACATGAATTGGTAATAAATCTTACAACTTTCCATTTAGATTCCAATCTCAAGATAATCAAAATCTTTCGAGAAACAAAATTAGGTCAAAGCCTAATGAGAGAGTTAATTATTAATTCCAAACGAAGTAATTGACATCAATAGAAAGCTTTTGTATTATAAATACATTCTTACTTGAATTGGACGATCACCGGAATATTCCTCACCGCACCGAACCGCCTATCATTTATTTCGCACTGTGGCACACAGCAACGCAAGCAAAAATTATAGCACCACGCACAGCACCGCACCAATATATATATATCGTATATATATAATATATATATATATATTATATATATATATATATATATATATATATAATATATATATATATATTTCGAATGTCCCTGGCTGGCAAAGGGCAGAGGCTTACTACTTTCATTCAGAGTTGGTGAATTACAATCAAGACCAACTTAATTTTAATTTTAATTTTAATATTTTATTCAGAGGCACAATTACAGATAATGCAGTTTTTTAGTAGGTCCTATTCTACTATAATTAGTTAGTTGTACAATGCTCCAAAAGGGGCTTCTAAGGGGATACCATGGTTTCCATTGAACCCCAAAGTTTAGTTGATAAATAGTTCATCAATATATTTTAATAACCTTTAATATACAAATATGATGCATAAATATAATGAGCAATAATAAATATTATAAGCAAATAATAATAATAATAATAATAATAATAATTAATAATAATAATAATAATAATAAATAATAATAATAATAATAATAATAATAATAATAAAAGCTAGTAAACAATAATACCAAAAATAATATCAATTAATAGTAATAGTGATAATAGCTAATAATGGGAACAATAATGAAATTAACGACAACAAAATAAAAACAATAAAATGATATCAATAATAATAATAATAATAATAATAATAATAATAATAATAAAATAATAATAATAATAATTAGAATAATTCTCCAATTAATACAAAAACACAGATATTTTTTATGTAAGGATTATACAGCATTAATAATAACAATATTAATACAAACAATAATAATAAAAATAATGATGACAAATATGTCATGATGCACAGCATTTGTAGGTTAAAGGAAGGTAATGGTAGTGTGTCCCAGACTTTACTAGTAGAGTACATAAAATACTGAGTATAGTGGCTAAGTCTGAGGTCAGATAAGAGAGAGAGGATAGAGAGAGATATAGAGAGATATAGAGAGAGGATGAAACTGTGTAGAAGGAATGTCTCATGAGCACTTCTCAGTAGAGTTTGTATAAGAATGGAAAGTTCGGAAGAATAGTTGTCCACTATAATAACGCAGCAACTCGACAGGCAGGAAGATATCGGAGAGGGTTAGTGGTTTTTGTATATAAAACAAAAAAAAAACTATACAACACATTTTCAATTAGAGCTTTATGAGTAGAATTACCCCATATGTATGAGGCATACCCCATACAAGGGTGAATTATACCAATATAATGTGCAAGCAACTAAAGTAGTTTGAAGAAATTTTGAAGGCGCCTTTGAACTTCCAACCAATTTGAAGCTTGTTTTTAAAGAGAAATAATGTGATCCTTCCAAGAGACATCACGATAAGAAGAAACAAAAAGAATATTAAATACTGAAGTAAGTTGAATTGTTATTTTTTGAAGGTGATGTAATAGTTGAGTGAAAGATTATGTCTAGTATATAGATGGGGAAAGGAAGTTTTTGAGGCTTTGAAAATAACCATGTTTTCTCTACTGTATAGGATATGTGAAAGATCAGAGGTTAGTTGATCCTAGCCTACCCTCCTAGCATAAATTTTATTTGTTGTGTATTGGGACACTTCAAAATGAAAGGAGTAATGAAGGGTGTAGTTGTAGGGAAAGGAGTGAATAGGCGATGAAGTAACAGATAGTAGGTCGTTAATGAAAGTATAAAAAGAATTGGTAATAGGACAGGACCATGAGATACAATACTAGTAGATTTAAAGGATGAGCAGTTGTAGTCTAAAACGGCTGCTAGGGAAAGACCGGAAAGGAAACCAGGGAGGAGGATAGATACCGAAAGAGGGAAGTTTAGAAATAAATCAAAGTTCCCAGCCAAATTCTACCGAAGGCTTCCTATTTGACTAGACCCACAACAATAGAACCTCCGAAATGGCGAAAACTAGAAGCCCAAGTGCTAAAGGAAATAAAAAGACTATCATTAGAAAAGCTTTCTTTATCAAAGCCATAATGGTGATCAGAGATGAGATTAGAAGAATTGAGATGTTTCAAAATCTTTTGTTAAGGATAAATTCAAAAACCACGAAATACAGGACGATGTGATAAGGATTGAGAAGGGTCCCCCTCTTTCTGCACAGGCTGAATGAGGGCACGTTTCCAGTATAAAGGAAATGATGAAGTAAAAAGAGGGAAACAAAATATTTAATAAGGTACAGTGTAAGCTTAGATGCATAAATTTTGAAAACAAACAATATAGATCCGATCAGGACCGCCCATTTTTTGTGTTAAACTCATAGTGAGAAGAAATAACATCTTTAGAAGATATTACAACGTTAGACATAAATGAATTGAAGTGGGTTGGAGGAGGAGGAATACTTCCGGAATCGTCTACTCTACCTTTTCCGGAATAAAAGGTAGAGTAGAGAAGAGTTCAAATTAAGTCTGAAGACTAGAAGAGGGAAAGAAGAAAAGAATTTAGTGTTTATTTTTAACAAAATGCCAGAAAAGGAGTGAGAAAGATTAGTCAGAAAGACTATTGTTTCATAAGAATTTTTAGGTTTAGTTGAAGGAAAGAATATAAAATTTATGCCTTAGCACAGTCTCTCCTCTTCCTAATCATTCACTGTCATTTTCATAATCTTAACTTGGGTATTTGAACTCACCGATAGCAAACCCCATTTTGTTACTATTTACTGTTTATATCCATAGTTTTTAACTAAAGGGTAATGGTACATAAATTTGTGCAACGATCTCGTAGTTTTTCATGTTTCTGATTTGGAATCTTCAGAATTTTTTCATTATGTGTTTGATTCATGCCAATCTACGATCAAATTTATCCGCACTTTGTATTTATGTTCTAAATTTACTTAAATTCTTAAATTATCAAACATTAGAAGAGCACATGCTCTAACCTCCTTTCTAAGATATCATTCTTGGTAGGGATGGAGTGAAGTATCGGTATCGGTATCGGTATCGGTATCGGTAACGTATCGGTAGTCGGTATCGGCATTTTTTGATACCGGTATCGGTATCGGTATCGGTATCGGTAAAAATTTTGGTATCGCTCCATCCCTAATTCTTGGTGATTTCAGTTTTCACCTTTCCCTACGGTTTTCATCTAGTCTAAGAAACATTCGATGAACTTGCATTAAGTTTATCTAACCAGAAAACATTTGACCAAATCGTTTAACTCTCTACCTTCATCACTGACCTCCTTGGAGACTAACTCAACATACTAGACATTTTCTTAATTTAAAATTCTTCTCCTTACCCAGTTAAACTCTTTCCTTCTCTGGATTTCTCCGATTGCCTTCTTATATTTGTATAAAATTCTATCTCCAATAATTCCACAAGGAAAGCCTGCCTTCAACGGGGAGCCGCTTTTTGTCACATCGATACATGCTACAAATTTGTCGGAGTTGCTATAATATTTCTTTGATTTTCCTTAGAATGAATACTTCTTCAGGGTTCTTCAGAGAGTGCAGAACGCATGAATTTAGTATTTTTCACTGGCAAAGAGGCATACATACTTTCCCTTTAACTAAAATTCATAAACCTTGGATTACCTCAGTTTGCTCTCGAGCTTTTCATATCAAAGATGCTATTTTCAAGAGTCGCCGCTGTCTTCAATGTCAAGGAACACGCGCTATTTACTTTTTATTTTTAACATTTATCTTCATAATACTAAAAATATTTTTCTAACTGAAAACAAAAACAAAATGTTATTTTTAT
>SEYY01024110.1:0-20260 GCA_009176605.1 Armadillidium nasatum | reverse complement strand
TTTTCATCATCTGAAAAACATGAAAAATGCTTGATGAACTAGATTTAACAGGATCATGAATACTGAGATTTAGAATAGTATGATTAGAACTCTGTGAATTAGAATCTACTACGACATTACGATTATTACTTTGACAATTTAAAGAATTATAATTACTATTATTCACACCCTTTATTTTTCATAAAAGTACTCTGAGATCGAATTCTATTTTCTAGAATAATTATGAGGTAAAATAAAATTATCACGACGTTGCGGAATAACATACCTCTGAGAATTATGAACACCATCAGAATCATCTGAAGTTTTAAAATGAACCTTTCGATTAAACTTATTACTTTGATTATAATTAGAATTACTTGTTTGTATTCAAAATAGGTTCAGAAACTATCTTACAATTGTCACTATGAACTGCGAACTCTTTTCCTGTTTTCAAACATTGCAAAATGAACCTATTACGTCCTAGATTACCTGTAACCCTATAAGGACCTTGCCAACGTTTAAATAACTTACTTGGAATATTAGGTGGTTTTACCGCAAGAATATAAACTCTGTCTCCAACATTAATTTCTCTGTTACTTGCAATTTTATGCTGTCTATCTTACAAATTTTTTAGTTTCTGAATTTAATCTTTCCCTAGCAATTTCCTTTAATTAAATTACTTCTAACAACTAAATCTTGAGCATCTTTATGAGTAGGAATAAACTCATCATTAAAATCTGAAAATGGAGAAATATAATTATTTATGTCATAAGGAAGACGTTTATTATAACAATGTAATACATAATGGGAAGAATCACCTAAACTTTGATTATAAGTTGTATTTAAAGAAAGTTGAGCGAAAGGCAAGTACGTTCCCCAGTCATTTCCTTGTTTATTTACAAAATGACGAAGGAAATTCTCTATCTTAAAGTTTTCCCTTTCACTTAAGGCATTTGCGATTGGTGTTCTAACTGTGATTTCTACCTTATTAATTTTCCAAATTTTGCAAATTTGTTTGAAGAAATCAGAAGTGTATTCACCAGCTCTATCTGATAAAAGAACATCAGGAGTGGTATGATTAACAATTATTCTGTGAAAAAGAGCGTTAGCAATATGAATACCATTACGAGATGGGATTGGACAAATTTCAACATAATCTAGTTAAAGAATCTTTAAAAATCAAAATATAATTAGCACCTGTAACTTTACAAGTTTTTAAAGGACCAATTATGTCTGTGTGGACTCTCGCCCACGGAGTATACGGAAGTGGATAAGAATATATTTTAGCATGCTTAGGAATATTTCCTTTAACAGAAAGACAAGAAGTACATTCCTTACAAAATAATTCAACTAATTTAGAAAGATTAGGAAATCTATAACGTTCCCGGATACGTTTCTCTGTTCTAAGCGAACTCATATGACCCGAACCTAAAGTAGAATGATTTAAAGACAAAACTGTATAAATTAAACTATCTGGTACCTCTAAAAGATACTGCATATCCTTTGTTACAAAATAAAGAATACCATGTACAAGAGCATATGGATAGTTATATACATAACCAGTATTACGAATATTATCAATAAGAGGAGAAGAGACGAGAACACTTACTTTGCTCTTTACGAATTGTATTTTCATCGAGCGTGTATAACTTAGTATCTGATAAATCTACCTTAAAAGATTGAATAGAA
Organism: Armadillidium nasatum; assembly: GCA_009176605.1. Taxonomy (NCBI): domain Eukaryota; kingdom Metazoa; phylum Arthropoda; class Malacostraca; order Isopoda; family Armadillidiidae; genus Armadillidium; species Armadillidium nasatum. Next base: position 18,592 of record SEYY01024110.1, on the reverse strand, counting down.
TTAATATCAACAGGAGGATTCCTAGATAAATAATCAGGAATAATATTTGATTTACCTGGAATGTAAATAAAATTAGGATTAAAAGAATTCACTTTCATAGCCCATCTAGCTAGCTTATTATTTAAATCTTTACTTTTAAATATCTGAACTAACGGTAATTGATCTACTTTAATCGTTAAAGGATAACCAAAAATAGTTGTACGAAACTTTGATAAAGCCCATGTGACTGCAAGAGCTTCCTCTTTCTATCGTAGAGTAATTCCTTTCAGCTTTACTCAACATACGAGATGCAAAAGAAAGTGGTTTCTCCTTACCATTATTATCTAATTGAGATAAACAACATCCTAAACCTATTCCACTAGCATCTGTAGAAACAATAAAATCCTTTGAATAATCTGGAAATTTTAGTAAAGGTTCCACAAACAACTTTTCTTTAAGAGTATTAAAAGCATTTTGTTGTTCTAAACCCCAATTAAATTCAATATTTTCTTGAAAAGAGAGGTAATTGGACTCGCAATTACACTAAAATTAGGAACTAAATGTCAAAAATATGACACAAAACCAATAAATGAACTCGCAGAATTAACATCTTTTGGTTGAGAAAAAGGTTCGAGAACATTAAGTTTCGTAGAATCGGCAGAAATTCCAAACTCGCCTACTTGAAAACCTAGAAAAACTAAAGAACGTTTAAGTTGTGGGTTTGATGTAAAATGGGCAGGAACGCATTTTATTTAAAAAAATTTTTTTTACATCCGATTCTCCTGAAAATTTCAGTATATATAGCTTTTTTATCGACGAAAAAACTTGATTCCTAACGTTTTTACAAGGGATTTAATGTTTAGCAGTTATTTCGGAATGTTTTTTCAAAAAATCTATGGTGAAGCCACATAAAAAAATGAAAAATGTTCCTAATTCCATTGGCTACAAAACTTTTGCTATCAAAGTTATACAAAAAATGATATTAGCCCAAACTGACCCACTGAAAAAATTATGTTTTGAAAAAAAAAACATCCGGAAAAAATTTTTAAAAAAAAAAGTATAACTACTACGATTTGAATAACTTATAGAAGAGTAAGCTCTACAAATTTCTCTTTATCCTTTATCCGATTTGATTTGTTTTTTTCCGAGATATGATCAAAAAAGACATTTTTAGAAAATTTCAAACGTGAGAGGCTATACCTTCCTTCAAACAAATTAGCTGCTCTAAATTGTGTAGGGGTCGGCAGAAATTCCATATTCTCCCTACTTGAAAACCTAAAAAAACTAACAGAAAATTTCAGCCAAATCAGTCAAAAAATAAAAATAAATTTAAACGAACTCTCCCTTTAATTAAAGAAATTAGCCTTTTCTAACTTGACTTTGAGATTAGACTTTAATGAGACAATTAAAAACAGAACTTAAATTTTTATAATGAGACTCTATATCCTTAGAATAAACAATAATATCATCTAAATATAAAAGAGCACCTATACCTAAAACACTTGAAAGAGCCAACTCCATAGTACGAGAAAAACAACTTGGAGCATTTTTAAGACCCATCTGCATTCGTACAGGTTGATAATGACCTCTATGTGTCGAAAAAGCCATATACTTACGACTATCTTCCTCGACTTCAATATGATAAAAACCTGACAAAAGATCTAAAGTAGAGAAAACTTTGGCTTCACCAAGTTTTGAAAATATTTCGTGAATGTTATTTAACGGGAATCTCTCCGGTAAAGCGTAAACCTATTCAGATGTCTGAAGTCTAACACTATTCTCGTGATTGTTTACCATCTTTCTTTGGTATTACTAACATTGGAGAGGAATGAGGACTAGTTGAACTTTCTATATAATTTTTAGAAAGACAATCATTTACCCAATTATTGATATCTTCTTGATATTTATGCGGTAACTTATAATTAGGAGTGTAAATAACTCTGGGAGCATCTGGAGTTAATTCTAATTTGAACTTATTCAACTTACACAAACCTACTCTATCATCTGACAAAGCTATGGCATTTTTATGCTTAACTAAGAAATCTAAAATATTATCCAACTGGTTTTCATCCTGTAAAACTACAAAATCAAATTCTTTCGCAGATTTCGAAAGAAGAATTTCTCTATAAACATCTTTCAATTGACTATCAGATAAACCTTCTGAACATGTTACAGCATTCTACTTCTGTAGAAACTTCTACTTTATAATTTAAAGGATGCGCGTTACATAAGAGAACATTTTTATCTAAAGTAAAACTATTATTACTCATATTGATACATTGAACTAAAGCTAAATTATCTCTTGTTTTACTTAAAGTATTGGCAAACAAAATACTTGAAAAAGAATTCTTTTCAGAAACTATAAATAAATCATTAGGAGGACATGTTTTCGCTTTAGATTCTACCCTAACAGATAAAACATATACTGAATATGGTTCAAGTATACATGATTCAGCTGAAACATATACTATACTGAAAATTATCATCAATGTAAACACTACCAACTAAGCATTGATTTTCAACATGACTATTTGACAAAATAATCTTCACTAACATGATCTGGAACTTAAATAATTATGATCAAAATGAGATAAAAGAGAATTATTTTGAGCATTTTGAGACTATATTTAAATGATTATTTGACATATTTTGAGAACAAATATTTGAATTCAAATGAGTATTCACATGTAAAGGAAGATTAATAATTACTTTATTCCTTTTTAAAGTTAACGAGTTTGAGTTAAAATTGAGAGAAATAGGCAACGAAGACAAAATATCTGTACCTATTAGCATTTGACTATTGAATGTACATCTATCATCCACAACAATGAGAGATATATTAAAAAGACTATCTCCTAACATCATTCCTATATTTATTTTTCCATAAGAGATAAGCTCATTTCCAGTAATTGAACGTAATTTCAAATCACTTTGTAAAAGCGGAATATAATAATTACAATTAAGATAATCGTAAACTTTCTTACGTAAAAGAGAGATTGTACTACCACTATCAATGAGTGCAAGTAATGGATGTATAAAATTATTTTTACAAGTCAACTTAACTTCAACACTGAAACACTTACCAAATGTTTGAGTACTAAATGAACTTTCGTCATTCATCGACAACACCTTACCTTCATAAACATCTACATAATTATTAATAGAAAAAGCCTCTGGAGACGGATCAGAAGAAATCTGAGGCAAGAATAATGACCTCTTCTGCCCTACTGAAAATTTGCATTATTTCCATATCCATATCTATAATGAGAATGATTCATATTTGTCTGTGTATACACAGGAGCCTGAGAAGAATTATTAAAAGAATGATCATTAAAAGCATTAAAAGACACCTTCTTATTACTATAATCTTTACCATAAGTTTGACCTTTATTATTCCTACTTGTAAAAGAAGAACTACAATTTTCATTTCTAAACTTAAAATTATGATATTTATTATAAGAATTACTTGAACTACTTTTCAAGTATGAACTTTGACATGGAGAATAATTTGAATGAGATGCATTAACATCATGTCTAGCTTCGACATTTATAACATTTACATCATTACATTCAACAACATTATTTGAAATTTCATTTTCTCTACTCAAATGAGAAGGTGAAAGAGAGTGCATCACAGGCCTTTGTTCCTGTCTAACCTGTGTGAAATTCACATTCGCATTCTTATTTCGTGACTGAGCTTTTGAGAAATTATTATTATGTCTAAAAGACCTATTCCTTTGATCATTTCTACTCTGAAATTGATTTTTATTACTAGAGACCTGCAAAGGAACATTTACATTTTGATTTTGATTACACCTTTTGTGCAATCTGAGCAGAATTATAATCTATTACTTTAATTCTAGATCTAGCTTCAGGAGCAAAATGGTTCCATGAAGAATTTACGACATTTATAATTACTACCACGTCCGTGAGATTGATTACAGAAAGTACAATACTGAGGAAAAATACACCGATTCGTAGCATGCCCAACGGATTCACAATTCTCACAAAAAAGTTTATAATTAACTTGTTTTTCACGAGCATTGTTTATAGAACTTATCATTTGAGACTGCAACATTTGAATATTTATTATGAAGACCTATCTACATTAGGAAGATTACTTGAACTTTGAGTTGCAAATACAGAACAAGAATTATCAAAATCTGAAGCCTTAGAAGAAGAAGATGCTAACCTACCAATATTCAGGCTTTGCGACTTTCCTAAATAAGTTTGAATTTGTTTAGGAACAGAATTATTAATGTCAAAGTTCTCTTTTAGAACTTTGTGAAAGCTAGGTTTTGAATTAGCATATAAATTTGAAAATAAAATTAATTTTCTTTGCTCATCAGAAAATTCAACACCATATTGTGATAATGCAGAGTCAAAGAAATCCTGTAAAGATTTTTGAGATTCAGTAAGATATTCTGGAAGAGAGAGTTTATTATCCCATTTGATATTAACTAAATTAATATAAGTATATATATATATATATATATATAATATATATATATATATATTATATATATATATATATATTATATATATATATATATATATATATATATATATATATATATATATATATATATATATATATATATATATATATATATATATATATATATATATATATATATATATATATATATATATATATATATATATATATATATATATATATATATATATATATATATATATATATATATATATATATATATATATATATATAAATATATTATGGTTGGTGGTTTATGCTTGAAGTTGCTTAGATGGTAGGCATAGGAGAAATAATGAAGGCTGGATGGTTTTCTTAATTTTTATACATAAACATAATGACTCTGGATGTTCAACAAGAACAGAAGCATGACAATGGCAAAAAACAAAAACACTATCTAGTGTCAGCCTGAGAAGGAAGCAGACTTTACTGATGACTGGTATTTGTCCTGCAGTGTATATATTCAAGCAGCACCTTCTGATGTGGTAAGGATACCCTGAAGACACTGTGTTGGTAAACAAAATATTGCTTGAGGTGCAATACGGTGGTAATTGTATGATACACTGTAATGTCTGGTAAACACTAGTTGATGTTGCAACAGTTGTAACGAAAATATGGAAAATATACACGCTGATCACACAAAGGAGAAGTCGATAGAAAAAGCGGTATCTAATAGCCTAGTCCTCAAATATAAAAAAGAAGGGTAAAAAACCACAGTATAAAAATATAGTAGAGTGCGGGAAGCTCTGCGGCTACAATATATATATATATATATATATATATATATATATATATATATATATATATATATATATATATATATATATATATATATATATATTTATATATATATATTTAGGGAAGAAATAGAAAAGGGGAAGGAGTAGGAGGAACTCGCTAGGGGGTACTTAGATACCCCGTACCCCTTCTGCTACTCATGCACATAATGGAAGTAAGCTAAAAGAAAGGTCTTATGTAGTTTTATATCTACCAATCAAACTACTCATAAAATCACATTTTCTATGATGGATCCATTGATCTTATCCCCATTTTTTTGACCCAAAAATCTCATCCCCATTTCCTATGACCAATCCATCTCATCCCCATTTCCTATGACCCATCGATGTCATCCCAGATACATATTTTCCCACAAAAAAAACCAGCAAAATATCACAATCGCAACTATCTTAATTAAGTTTATTTGGTGCTATTCATAATTTAACAATTCCAATCATTTAGTGATGACGAGCCCCTATTTCAAAGTGGCCACGCAGCACCTGTTTCAAAATGGTCACGGAGCCCCTGTTTCAAAGGACCACGAAGTACCTGTTTCAAAGTGGTCAATAAGCACCTGTTTCAAAGTAGCCACGTATTACCTGTTTTAAAGTGGTAACGAAGCACCTGTTTCAAAGTAGTGACGGAGCACCTGTTTCAAAGTGGTCACTGAACACATGTTTAAAATTAATAGTTCATATAGTAATAGTGACTCCAAGTTCGCTTGTATCATTCCAAATTTGCAAATGTTTTTTTAAAATGTGTTGCACCTTATTTTAAAGATTTAATTTCTGAAATAGAAAACGGGAAATATAAAATTTTCTTCAATGAATCTTTGATCTTGATGAATCTATTTTGATATAACAGCAGAAGACTTTCTATGAAATATTTATACTATTTACTTTAGTTTTGATTGTAAAAAATTTATAAATGCATATATTAATAATGCAAATAATCTTTTAACAGAAAAAAAGAATTTATAAATTTAAGAATTTGGCATTTTTTTTCTTTTTAAAATTTTAGCATTTTTTAAAAAAAAGATTTAGCATTTTTATATGTAAAAAAACTTGACATCACTAACCTCGGATAAGACCTTTACTTCTGAGGTTGAACTTCACAGTTATAATAATAATAATAATAATAATAATAATAATAATAATAATAATAATAATAATAATAATAATAATAATAATAATAATAATAATAATAATAATAATAATAATAATAAAAATAATATTCTCTGTTAATCCTACTTCTGATTTTGTAAAAGTGGATAGAAAAGAGGAGATTTAGATCTCTTGGGCACCCCTTCGTGTACTTCCTAGTGCATCTAATGCACCTCCTTGTGCACCTCTTCCACCTCCCCGTAAACCTCCTCGGACATCTTCTGGTACAACTCATCGTACACTTCCTCGTGCACCTCCTCTCGCATCTCATAGTATATCTCCTCGTGCACCTTCTCTTGCACTTCATCGTATACCTCGTGCACCTCCTCATACTCCTCTCTGGGCATCTCCTCGTGCACTTCAACGGACACCTTCTCGTGCACCTCCTCAAACACCTCAACGATTACCTTGTCAAGCATCTTATGCACATATTTAGTGTAAGAGGAAGTTCAATATTTTATACATATTGAACAATAAACTCTCTGAGGTTAAATTAAAAATCTTTGAATAATAAAGCATTTAATAAACACTAAAAATCATAACTGGTTTTTAAATCAATATTATGTAAAATATAAAAAGAAAATAAATTGATTTTTTTTACAAATAAACACTTTTAACTGCAAAAAAAATTCATACACACACACACACACACACACACACACACACACAACACATATATATATATATATATATATATATATATATATATATATATATATATATATATATATATATATATATATATATATATATATATATATATATATATATATATATATATATATATATATATATATATATATATATATATATATATATATATATATATATATATATATATATATATATATATATATATATATATATATATATATATATATATATATATATATATATATATATATATATATATATATATATATATATATATATATATATATATATATATATATATATATATATATATATATATATATATATATATATATATATATATATATATATATATATATATATATATATATATATATATATATATATATATATATATAATATATATATATATATATATATATATATATATATATATATATATATATATATATAATCACTATTATTATTGTTGTTTTTAAAAACTAAAGAAATTACTTTGGGAAAAATGTAAAATCGATGTAAAAGAAAAAAACCACAGAAAACAATTCGTATCTGTTATTAAGCTCCATAATTACAAATTTGCCAAGCAATAGAATGGATATTCTTCTGCACAAGAAACCTCTTTTGAAGGACATGCTCGGACCACTTGGTCTTTTCCATCTGTTTCCAAGCTAAAGACACGGCATACATTTTGTTCTAAATTATTTCTATTGATCTTCCAAAACTTTTCACTGAAATTTATTCCAGATGCAGGAATTGCAACACTCAAACCTGTTTATCATATATATATATATATATATATATATATATATATATATATATATATATATATATATATATATATATATATATATATATATATATATATATATATATATATATATATATATATATATATATATATATATATATATATATATATATATATATATATATATATATATATATATATATATATATATATATATATATATATATATATATATATATATATATATATATATATATATATATATATATATATATATATATATATATATATATATATATATATATATATATATATATATATATATATATATATATATATATATATATATTATATATATATATATATATATATATATATATATATATATATATATATATATATATATATATATATATATATATATATATATATATATATATATATATATATATATATATATATATATATATATATATATATATATATATATATATATATATATATATATATATATATATATATATATATATATATACACGTTAGGTATGATTATAAGCAAAATATTAAAGAAAGTTATTTACCTTCAAATTTTAAAAAATAAGTAATAACGATTGAACTTCTTAACATTTACCTTTTTATAAATGTAAATAGCCATTGGGGACAGTGTTTTATGCTGTCAAATTCCTTAAGTCCTTTTATGGACTGTTTTACATTCAAAATATACTCATTGTTGTTTTCATTTCCAATTCTTACTTGTGACGCTTGTGTAACTACATTTAACTTCATGCTCTACACTCTGGCTCTAACATGGAAACAAAATAGTGTTACTTGACTCAATAACAAATTGTTTTATTTCGTCAATTGTTAAATCATTTAAAACAAGTGGCTGGGTGACTGCTTTCTTTACCAATCAAAAACTTTTGAATTATCACAGCATTAAAGTTTAGTGTTTTAAACTATTCAAAAACTCTTGAATTATAATTCCTTGTTTTAACTTTAATAATTCGTTGAAGATCTAAATCTCTTTTTTTCCTTTTTGAGTTCGCTAACATTATAAGTAATTCATTCTCAGGATGAGCAAAGTAGGAGTTGTTTCTTAGTATACGCTCCAGAATAATATCAAGTTTTCCTCTACGTCTCCATGTAGGCTTATCAGTTACCAAAAATTACGTGCACCCTTAGTTACCTTTGAATGTGACTTTATCCAAAACCACCCTGGTGCGTAAACTTTCATTATTTTATTTATTAGATTTTAAAGAGCTTTGTTAGGATGTTTTGTGGAAGCATAAGCGTAAGATCCTATTTGCTTCTGTTTGCCATCTGGCATGATCAAGGGTGCATGGAGATTTCTTGGCTAATGATATATTCCCTGATTTTATTTTAAAACACATTTCAGAAAAAGTTTTTGGTTAGTGTTAATTTTTTTAACGATATCTTCTGGGATTTTTTCAAAATTGGTGTTTACAAGTTCAAAATCAACTATCTCCAGCTTATTTACATCTTCAATTTTATTTTGTATTCTTAAAAATTTTTGATCCTGATGTTTCTCCATCAATTGCTTCGAATATGTGTCTGAATGGAAATTCATTTCAATGTAAGAGGAAAATAAACCACAGTATTGGTCTTTCCAAATATACTTCAATCAGTCTCAAAACTCAACCAACTCTTCCTGTGTTAACTAAAATCCAAGCGCAAGGACTAGTTTTAAGGGAAATCTCGCTATTGGAATCAATTAGGAAAGTTATTATTTCATCAGTAATACATCGGACCTTGGCAGAATATGATGTAGCATGAGTCATTTAAATATCATCTGGTTCTTTTATAATAACAATGTTCTTCCAATTCAGTTCCATCTTATCTTTTAGTTTGATCTTTCATGTCTTCAAATCCAAAGCATTCAATTTGCTTGTTTTCTAATTTCATTGTGATGGCATTCTTGTTGCCAACACATTTCTTCTCCCTTTCAACTTTTTCCTATCCAACATATTACTTTCATTCAATATCTTCAAATCCTTTAACGCTGCACTGACTACAGCAGCAGTGGCCATATAGCTTACTCAAAATCTGTGAGCTGTTATCGCTAAATGTTTAAACAAATTTGTTATGAGAATTTTCATTTTTAAGTTCAAATTCTGGAAGAAATCCTTCATCGTTTCTGCTTTCCTCTATTTCCAATATCTCTTCTTCCATAACATTTGAGCAATTGTGTGTATGTATGTATGTTTGTATGTGTGTGCTGGTGTGAGATTGTGTGTGAATATGTTGTATGCCTTTCATAACTAAACATGAGATCGGGAGTAAACTACATTTCAGTCAATTTGAGTTTGATTATAGAATCGAGAATAAAGTAAACATGGAAATTTTTTTAACATTTTTAAACACACTATCAGACCATGACACGTCTGGGCAGGTTAAACTTATAGAGGTCTCCTGTAAAAGGTGGAGTATAAGGTTTTTCGTCTTATCAACTCTCCAGCTCTCACTTATCTAAAATCTTTTTCTGCTCTTTCAATTGTGCTTCACTCTGTACTGCTGATATTACAATAAACACACCTATTAAAATCTCTCCTTCCACAAACCTTCTACATTTAGAAGGGCTTGTGCGACAAGTCTTTCTGCACAGTCTCATCTTTTCTCTCTCCAACTCTCTAACGCCTGACATATCGGGTAATTCTTAATATTATATGTAACTACAGATAGCGTAGATAACACACTCACTTTATATGTTTTTACAGCTCCCATTGACTTCAACATTATCAAACGCCATGAACCGAGACTTGTCGGACTTTAACTTAACCGGATTTCCGATATTTTCCAACTCAGGATGGAATTAATAGGTCTCTAGACTTTGATCATCAAAATATACATACATATATATATATATATATATATATATATATATTATATATATATATATATATATATATATATATATATATATATATTATATATATATATATATTTACACTCTTACAATTTGCAAGGCTACTGAAAATATTTCCTGTTCCTTGATAATATCCAATTTCAAACGTTACATTTTCGTTGCTAAAAGAAGAACAATTATCAAAAGCAACAGAGGCGCTTCTGGCAGCGAAACGAGTCGTAATGCACAAGTTTTCTGAACCACAGTAGTAAGCACCTGAACACAATTCTTGAGGACTTACTGCATATATATATATATATATATATATATATATATATATATATATATATATTATATATATATATATATATATATATATATATATATAATATATATATATATATATATATATATATTTCTCACCTTTCTCACCAGACTCCTGTAAACGTTGTACGTTTGTCAGTTGTTCTGGACGAAACCCCTCCACCACGCACGGTCCTCATAGATTCCAGACTCCTCTATCTCCTCCACCTCGCGTCCTCTTCTCTCGACTGCCGTCCTAACGTTATCACTCCATTTGACTCTTGGTTGCCCCACACTATGTCTTCCATTCGGCCTCCATCTGTATTATTTCTTCGGGTATCTATCCTCATTCATCCTCATCACATGTCCGTACCATCGGAGTTGTCCCCTCTCAATAAAAGTCAGTATACTCTCCACCCCCAGCTCCTCTCTTATATCATCATTTCTCATTCTATCCCTTCTTGTAACTCTCTTTATGGATCTCAACACTCTCATTTCGCATGCTTGTATCTTGCTTCTAGTTTTCGTGGTTAGAGCCCACGCTTCGTGACCGTAAGTTAGTATAGGTCGTAGTATACACACATATATTATTATTTTCACCTTTCGAGGTACATTTCTATCTCTTAGTAATGGATATAACGATCTTAATGCATTATTAAACTTTTCTATTCTATTATTCAATTCTATGTTAATAACATTTCCCGTTCCAAAACAAACTCCGAGGTATTTAAACTGATCAACCTGCTTCAGCTCCTGATCCATCACTCTAATATTCATTTCTTCCTCCTCCTTACTTATCAGCATCACCTCCGTTTTCTCCCCATTTATTTTCATTCCTCTCTCCCTCAACTCCTCATCCCACACCACAATAAATCTCTGCAGAGCCTCCTTTGATTCTGCCACCAACGCAAGGTCATCTGCGTATCCAAAGACAGTTCCTTCCATTCTTCTCCTGACCATTTTCCCGCAATAATCCATGAACAGGATAAACAAAATCGGAGAGAGAACGCTGCCCTGCTTTACCCCGGTGCCAACCTCAAACCAATCTCCATCATCCATCTGGGTCTTCACTTTGCATAAACTATTTGTATAAGTACTCTTTATTGCTCTTCTCAGTTTTTCCGGTATCCCATACTCTCTTGTTCCAAGTATATTCCACAGGACTCCCCTCGGCACACGATCGAAGGCCTTTTCCAGGTCTACAAATGCCAGATACATCTTTCTGTTAAATTCCCAACCTTTTTCGCATACCATCTTTAAAGCAAATATCAGATCAATAGTTGATCTATTTGGCCTAAAACCATGTTGCCACTCGTCCATTTTATCTTCTACCCTCTCTCTCAATCTTTTTTCTAATATTCGTTCATATACCTTTGCGATGTGTGGCGTCAAAGCAATCCCTCTATAATTCTTACAGTCTGCCTTATCACCCTTTTTAAAAATTGGGCATATTATTGCTTTGTTCCATTCTTTAGGTGTCCTTTCTTCTCGCCAGCACTTATTCATTAATTCTTTCATCCATATACTGCCCTCCTCTCCCACATTCTTCAAGATCTCAGCCGGTATCATATCTTCCCCTGGTGCTTTCCCATTTTTCATCTTTCTCAAGGCATATTCCATTTCTTCGTTTATTTCTTCCGTTTCTTTCATTTCTTTATCATTATATATACATATATATTGTAAATTTTCACTTCTGAGCCCTATTGTTAATTAATGTGACGTCTTGAGAGCTCAGCGGAAAATACAAAAATAAAAATAATGAGGCTAAAACAAATTCTAGAACTATTGTGATTTAAATAAAAGAGTTTGTTAATTTTGAAATGTTTAATTTATAAAGAAAGTTATATTTACAATAGAAATCATCCTGATAATTTTTTGTCATTTAAATTTAACATAAGAATTTTAAAGTTTATTTACATATTTAACATTAAAATAAATATAGGGAAATAAGTCTAAAATATTTAACATGATTATAACAAAGTGACGGGATTTTAACAAATTAAAACTAAGACACATACGGCCTTCCTTCTCTCTAAAACGAAATCTGAATGTTCACTCTTACATTTATTCTTAAGGTATGAAACGAGACAAACTTCTCATGTGTACCTTCTCCTCTCGGGTAAATCATTTGAGAGAACAATATTTCTCATCAGAAATTCTGGAATGTTCAAAATTACATTCCTTTAAAAGGTATTCAGACGAGACAAAGTTCTCGTTAAAGAGCCCAAACTCTTTCTATACCTTAGGCTAATATAGTCAAATTACTTTATTATTCCTTCACGGCCAGTTCAAATTAACTGCCTATGGTTCAAATTAACCATTTGTAGGCTTAACCTTGAGAGGTTAGAGAAACAATATTTTCTCTATTAGAAAGTCAAATTACTTTCCAATCCTCCTCCCGTCCCAGCTGTCTTCTGCTAAAATACCACTTATATATCACTAGTTATTAAGTATTTAAATATTGAAATCGATTCATTGTTTAAGTAATTTATAATCTAAATTTTAATAAACAAAAATGGTGCTTTGTTCTTTTATGTTGATGGAAAAATATTTAGATCAGAAAGATTGGTATTTGATTGTAATTTTATTATTAATTTAAAAATACGTATTTTTTTTACAATTTTTGCGCTTCACCGCAAGTAATTTTTCAAAAGAAAATTTAAAATTATTTTATTTCGCTCAAATTCTCGATTTAATGTTAAAGATGTGGATCGTTGAAAATGAATTGTGAATATAATTTCTGTTGGTTTCATAAAAATATTTTAAATGAAGCTGATGCAGTGAGATGTTTTCAGAAATACAAAATTGCTATTGATAATAAATTATTTTTTGATTAGGTTAGGTTAGGTTAGGTTAGGTTAGGTTGTTAGCTCACAATTTACATAAAACTATTTTCTCTAGGTTTGTGCCAATTCACTGTCAACTTCTGAGCCAATTGGAGGACATGACTTCACTTTTCAAATAGATGAGACGTTATTTTCAAAGCGTAAAAATCATAAAGGACGCTATATATATATATATATATATATATATATATATATATATATATATATATATATATATATATATATATATATATATATATATATATATATATATATATATATATATATATATATATATATATATATATATATATATATATATATATATATATATATATATATATATATATATATATATATATATATATATATATTATATATATATATATATATATATATATATAATATATATATATATATATATATATATATATATATATATATATATATATATATATATATATATATATATATATATATATATATATATATATATATATATATATATATATATATATATATATATATATATATATATATTATATATATATATATATATATATATATATATATATATATATATATATATATATATATATATATATATATATATATATATATATATATATATATATATATATATATATATATGGCGCGTCCCGTAGCTCAGTTGGCAGAGCGCTCGCTTAGCGCGCGAGAGGACCGAGTTCGAGGCTCGGTCGGGACTTGGGAATTTGAGTAATTCCCAGTAACGCTAGCTTCGGCTCACTCAGCCGTTAATGAGTACACTAGTGAAATGCTTGTCACTAGTGGGAATAATTCTCCGGCATCCGCGATAGGCCTGGCCCAGCCAGCGGTATCCGCCGTGGGCCCTTGAAACCCAAGGATCTTCCTCGAAAGATCCCACTGATTTATTTTATTTATTTATTTTATTATATATTATATATATATATATATATATATATATATATATATATATATATATATATATATATATATATATATATATATATATATTTTTTTTTTATTTCCCCTCTGGTGGGCAAAGGCCAAAGGCCTACCAATGTTCCACCAGAGTTGGGAGGAAAGTCGGAAACATGGTCAAATTAAAGGCCGACATGACCTGATACACGGCGTTTAAAGGTGCCTAAGTCATAGGAAGTTGGGAAAATAGATGAAGGAAGTGTGTTCCAGACTTTACCTGTAGAGTACATGTAAGATTGAGCATAGCGGTTAAGTCTGGGGTCAGAGTTGGACAGAGAAAGGATGAGACTGTGTAGAAAGACGAGTCGCACGAACCCTTCTTAATGGAGGAGGTATGCGACGAGAGAGTTCAGAAGAGCAGTGTCCATTGTAATAGCGATAGTATAGAGAGAGTGACGCAACATTTCGACGGGCAGAAAAAGATTGGAGTGAATTAGTGAGAGCAGGAGAATTGATAAGGCGAAAAGCTCTAGACTCCGCCTTTTTCAGGAGAGCTGTGTGTGTGGAACCACCCCAGATGTGTGACGCATACTCCATACAAGGTCTAACAACACCCCTATACAGAGCAAGCAACTGGGGTGGTGTGAAGAAATATTGAAAGCGCCTCAGAACAACCAACCTCTTAGAAGCTTGTTTAGAAAGAGAGGTAATGTGATCTTTCCAAGAAAGATCACGAGAAAAAGAAACACGGAGAATATTAGGGAGAGATGAAGGTTTGAGTTGCGTGTTTTCGAAGAAGATATCGTAGTTGTGTGGAAGATTATGTCGAGTAGAGAGATTAAGGAATTGAGTTTTTGAGGCATTGAAAACGACCATGTTTTCTTTGCCCCAATTGGAAATGAGAGATAGATCAGAGGTTAGTTGCTCCAAGGCCACCCTCCTTGCCTCTATTAACTGTTGCTGGGAGGGGCGTCTTTCAAAATGAAAAGAGTAATGAAGGGTGGAGTCATCAGCATAGGAGTGGAAAGGAGATGAAGTAATAGAGAGAAGGTCATTAATGAAAAGCAGAAAAAGTGTTGGGGATAGGACAGATCCTTGAGGAACACCACTATTAATAGATTTATAGGATGAACGGTGACCGTCAACAACAGCTGCTATAGAACGACCGGAAAGGAAATCAGAGAGAAGGTCACAGAGAGAAGGATAGATTCCGAAAGAGGGAAGTTTGGAAGTCAAAGCTTTGTGCCAGACTCTATCGAAAGCTTTCGATATGTCCAGTGCCACAGCAAAAGATTCACCGAAATGCCGAAGAGCGGAGGACCAAGAGTCAGAGAGAAGGGAAAGAAGATCACCAGTAGAGCGTTTCTTTCGAAAGCCATACTGGCGATCTGAGATAAGATTAGAAGAATTGAGATGTTTCCAAATCTTCCTGTTAAGGATAGATTCGAAAACTTTAGAAATAACGGAGGTTAAAGAAATGGGACGATAGTTAGAGTTTTGAGAGGGGTCCCCTTTCTTCGGCACAGGCTGAATGAGCGCACGTTTCCAGCAAGAAGGGAAGGTTGAAGTAGAAAGACATAGACGAAATAGTTTACCAAGGCAGGGTGCAAGCTCGGAAGCACAAGTTTTGAGAACCACAAGAGGAATACCATCAGGACCGTACGCCTTCTTAGTGTTAAGCTCAGAGTGTGTCAGATATTATACTGTAGTAAACCAATAATCATGAGATTATCAGAAAGGAAAAAAGCAAAAAAATATTTTCCCTCCCTGACAACCTCCTGACTTAGCTCACTTCCAAATGAAGAAATGATTAATATAATTTTAATTTAAAGGATACACTCATTTGCATTTAAAAGATGGTAGTGGACTGTATTTCGGATTAAATTGAGAAATGCAAATGAGGAGAATTAACAACTCTAGTTGCCAACTCTAAGCTTCATTCGGAGCACATTTCACCTACTCCTTTATTTCTTCAAATGAAACGACCCCTTTCTCAGAAATTAAAGGAATAGCCAAAGATTGGGTCTCTATTATCTTATATAAAATAAATAATCTATTTAAAATAAAACTTTAACCTTCCTACCCTCTCCTTTTGAACCAAACCATCTCAAAAGAATTGTGAAACTATTCTCTAAGATATTTAAGAATGGCTTGATCCGAAATTAACTGAAGAGACAATCCTTCAGAACTGAAGAAAGTGAGAGGATAAAAGGGAGAATAATTTTCATGTTTATTTTTATTATAAGGATAGTAAAAGGAGTCTGTAATGAATATAATATAAAATATAATCCTAATGTTGTTGACGTTACGTTAATATTTGATTATGGATACAGTAATGTATTTAAATAAACCAGAAAATAAATATAATATAATAAATAATTTGTAAATAAATAAATATAATATAATATAGTTAAAGCGTCAATATATAACTAAATAATATAGTAAAGCTATCTTACTTAATTAATAATATCTAACTTATAAGTTAAAGAGTCCATTATTTTATAAACTTTAAGTTTATACAGTAAATAGTTTTATTTACATCTGAATACTAAGAGTGTAAATAAACTAATTTTTAACTTAGAACTAAGTTAAAATTAAGTATCTGTCTGTCTTATTTAAAAACAGCAACTCTTAATATTTACAATAATTATTTTATTTACAAGTCACTCCATTAATTCTAGAGTGGATCTTCTAATAAGTAGATTTATTTTATCTACCAAGAACACATTATAAATATTACTGAAATAATAACTCAAATGTAACCTAACAATTTAAAAGTGTAAATGATTCTAATAAACAAACAATAAAAAAATCTTATTGTGTATCATAGGTTGTAAGCAAGGCTGTGATTGAAATTTTTTAAACACCGAAGAAAGGTGTTTTAAGTCTCACCGAAAGATAGTAAGAGAGATAGGATAGGACTTGAAATAACCGAAATTCCCTAAACTAATGATGATTACCTCACATCTGAAATAAAAAATAAAAAAAGATGAATCTAGAAGATAATTTAGTTGTCTGTTTTTAACGTAGGAAATTGCAGAATTCAAGACAAAACTCAAAATTCTACAACTTCGCGTAGGAAGACAACTAAAATAAGGAAAGACTAAGTTGAAGTCTTAATAGGATTTTCGTTTTAGGACTCACCGGAGAAATTGTATCTGTACGAATTCCTCTTCTCTCAAAGCTGGAAAATCCTAAAAAGATAACAACTTCAGAATTAAGTTGACAGAAAAAACACTCGGTACTTTCTTTTCTTTTTAACTTACCGGAAATAAGTGAGGCGTACCGAAAAAAAAACTTACTAAGAATTAAACAATTCGTGCAAAGTTAATAAATATTTCCGTCTGGTTATTTATAAAAAAAAGCATAACCAGACTCTGGCTTAAGCCTCCTCTGATTGGAATCAGAGTTTTAAACCTAACTGGGATTTGCAAAAGTTTAAAACAACTATGCAAATAAAGTAATAAAGATAATTTAACCTGCAAATCAAATTAAAATAATGGAACTAAAAAAACGATTTAAAATGATATAAGGGAGGTAAGCTACAGTTCCATAATATTCGCAGGTTAAAAATTCTAAAACCTTCTTATAAGGAAGAATGTCCTAGAAAGACGGAGTATGCTAATTCTTATCTATTTATACTCCGCCAGTCGACGGAAAAGTAATTCGGTTTCTTAAGTAAAAAAGAAAAGCAAGAAAATCTTTTAACAAGGAGAAATGTGTTTTCTTCTAATTTTTAAATTTGTTGAACAGGTATAGGTTGCAACGTAAAAAGCTTCAATTACCCCTAAAATAATAGTTTTCTTTAATTTATTCCCGTTCTCTAAACATTCCTAAAATCACCTTTCATTAACA
>SEYY01024109.1:22500-25000 GCA_009176605.1 Armadillidium nasatum | reverse complement strand
AAGTTAGGTTTGGGTTTGGTTAGGTTGGTTAGATTAAGTTAGGTTAGGTTAGATTAGGCAAGGTTAGGTTTTATAGTTTCTTATTCTATTTTACTGTCAAACTCATTAAATTTCACTATGCAGGTAGAATATGTTTTATTGAATATCTTAATTTATTTTTTATTTATTGTATTAATTCATTTATTAATTAAAATTATGTTTAATAAAAAAAATTATTAAGGGAGTTTTTTATTTACTCTTTATAAGTCCTAATTTACCTCATCAGAGACTTTACGACAAATTTGAAGAACTTTTTAACCATTTAAAATTAAAACATTTTCAATAATTGGAAAGAATTAATTTTGAAGAATGAAGAATATAATAGAATAAAAATGATACATAAATGGAAACAAAACTTTGCTAAACTTACATAAAAATTGATTTGCAGAAAGTTTATAAAAAGTTTGATAAAATCATTTTCTCATAAACTTCAATCATTTTTTTTTTTTTTTTTTTTTTTTTTTTTTTTTTTTTTTTTTTTTTTTTTCTTTTTTTTTTCGTAATTATGATAAAAGACTTTGTTCAAAAATTTGAAAAGAAATTCATCATAAAAGGAATTCAATCTTTTTCCTTCTTAATAAATATATCAATATTAAAAAGTAATTTTGTTTGGGGGAAAGGACAAATTAGTAGGGAAGGGGAAATTAAAGGTTGGAAATAGCTGCAAATTTTATAGATTGGTTCATCAGCTTGAAAAAAGAATGATTTTAATGCATTTTACATTTTCAAAATGTATTTAAAAAGTTATTAAACGACTGGTGAAACAAAATACAAGATAGATACATGAATTTAATGAATGGTTCGTCGTCTTAAAAAAAAAATGATTTTAATGTATTTTTTTTTTATTTTTTTTTTTTTTGCATTTTCATAATGGATTTGCAATAGTGTATTTCAAAAGTTATTCTACGACTAGTGAAATAAAAAACTAGAAAACATGCGTTGAATTTATAGAAAAAGAATGATTTTAATGCATTTTACATTTTCAAAATGTATTTCGAGAGCTATTAAACAACTGGTGAAACAAAATACAAGATAGATACATGTATATAAAATAGTTCATCGTCTTAAAAAAATACAATGATTTTAATTTTTTTTTATTTTGTTTTTTTTTACATTTTCACAATGAATTTGCATTAGTGTATTTCAAAAGTTATTCTAGGACTGGTGAAATAAAAAAAGAAGAAAACAGGTGCATGAATTTACAGAATAGTTCATCAGTTCGAAAAAAGAATAATTTTAATGTATTTATTTACATTTTCATAATGTATTTGCTTCAATGTATTTAAAACGTTATTTCCTCATTTGAGAAAGAAAGTAGATACACAAATTTAAAGAATGATTCATCGCTAGAAAAATGAATGATTTTAATGTTTTCTTCTTTTTTTTCATAATAAATATTTACTTCAGTGTATTTAAAAAGCTTTACAATGATTCATGAAATAATTAAGAGAAGATAATAGATACAATAATTTAATCAATGATACACGGCTAGTAAAATGAATGATATTAATGTATCTTTTCATTCTTATAATGCATTTTATTCAATGAATTTAAAAACTCATTCCATGATTGCCGTAACAAAATAGAATAAATTAGATAATAATCAGTTTATTTTTAAAAATTTAAAAAATGTACTTATTAGCTCACGGTCATTAAATTTTAATGATTTTAAAACAAAATTAATTATTATAATTAGAACTTTATGGAATAAAATAATTAAATAAATAAACTAATTATCGGTAATTCACCTTTTCAGTAAATAATAATTATAATAATAGCAATAATAATAATTAATAATAATAATGATAATCATAATAATAATAATAATAATAATAATAATAATAATAATAATAATAATAATAATAATAATAATAATATAATAATAATAATAATAATAATAATAAATAATAATAATTATAATAATTATAATTATAATAATAATAACAATAATCATAATAATAATAATAATAATCATAATCATATCATATTATAATTATAATTATAATATATAATAATAATAATAATAATAATAATAATAATAATAATAATAATAATAATAATAATAATAATAATAATAATTTTTTTTTTCTTTTTTTCTCACCATACTCCTGTAGGTGCTAGCACCTGTCAGCTGTCTCGAACAAGACATGAGTTTCTTGAGCAAGGCAAGGCAATCAGTTGGTGGCTTGCTAGGCCTATCCCAACACACTGAACCACTTTTATTATAGGTTACCATCTTACCACTGTACAGCTTAATAATAATAATAATTTATATATCAGTTGTAGTAATATTTGTTAAGCAGTACCTAAGTATTACCCTTGCTATATATATATATATATATATATATATATATATATATATATATATATATATATATATATATATATATATATATATATATATATATATATATATATATATATATATATATATATATATATATATATATATATATATATA
>SEYY01024108.1:255000-268340 GCA_009176605.1 Armadillidium nasatum | reverse complement strand
TTTTTTTCTTAATATATTGATATTACGAAGATGAAATATTGTGAAATATAAAGTAAATTATGTATATTGTTTAAACAATATATATATATATATATATATATATATATATATATATATATATATATATATATATATATATATATATCATGTATCTCATTGTATTATAATAATATGCATTAATAATAAGCATATTTCAAGAAAAGATTACTTTAATATAAATATTATTGTAGTACAATAATAAAAATTTAAATGCATGGACACAGTTATTTGTCTATGTAGACAAATGATCATATGCCATGCATTTATATTTTCATTGCTGAACTGCAGTGATATTAAAGTTAAAGTAATCTTTTCTTGAAATATGCATCTTATTATTCATGCATGTTATTTTAAAATAAGATACAAATGCATGGCACATGTCGCCCCTTGTACCCCCTCTCCCTGACCTGTGAGTGATGGTGATAAAATTTTTATTAAAAAATCTTAATATGCATAATTTACTTTTATTTCATAATATTTCATCTTCGAAGTTTCAGTATATTAAGAAAAAAAAATTTTTATTTTCCTTTTTTAACCTTTTTTTCACTCCAAAGTAATTGTAAATTTTCTTAAGATTACTTCTAATACTGATCCAGAAACCTGGCAGTGCATAGGCAAATAATATAGTAGTAAGATGTTTTGTTAAATCATCTTAAATATTAATATTTGTTAATTTATTTTTTTCTATTTTTTATTTTTCTTAGTTTTTTTTTTTATGTTTCCTCCAGTGGGCAAAGGCCGGAGGCCTACCAAATTCCACCGGTTGGGAAAGATCTATTATCATGGTCAATGGTGGCCGACGTGTCCAGATACACAGCCTTTGAAAGTATGCAAGTCAAAAGAAGTTGGGAAAACAGATGAAGGGAGTGTGTTCCAGATTTTACCAGTAGAGTATATGTAAGACTGAGCATAGTGGGTTAAGTCTGGGGTTGGAGAGTTGGACAGAGAAAGGATGAGAATGTGTAGAAATGCGTGTCGCACAAGCTCTTCTCAAAATCATTTTCCTCGGCTCAATTAACCTTAAAAAATATTTCATCAGAATTTGTCTTTCTGATTTTGATATACAAAGAAAAAAATCCACAACTGGGAAAGATACATTTACCTATATTAATTTCAATATTGGATGCAATAATTATATTAGCATGCCTGGCAAAGGAGAATTTATTTATGTGGACTCTACCCCTGTGAGTGCTGTGGAGTATAATTTTTCAATACATATTAATATTTTATCAAATATTAATTTTAGTATCAAGGTATCATTCATTCTTATATTGTGTAACAAAATTCAGAAATAACATCATTAGTGAACTATAATTTATATGTTTTACTTATAGTAACATTTTTAGGCATTTAGTATTTTTATTGAATAAAAAGTGCTTTTCTATGCTTATTTAGGCTCAGTTAGTGTGTCTTAATATTGTACTACCTTTGGATCTTGTTAATTAACTGGCATTTTTCATAACTCTAGAAACTTGAAATGTATTTTCTATTAATTTTCACTTCAAAAATATATTAGAAAAACAAATTATGTAATTTTTTTACAAGTAAATTAAAAAATTTGTAATTTTTAGTAAAGGTGAACCAACTTTAGTGACCTTTTATATTTTATTTAAACTGTAATGAAAAATATTGAAATTAATTAAATGAAGCCTAATTGACAACCAAAGACTACTTTTGTACAGTAAACACACAAAAACTTGAAATTTTTACTGTAAAAAAAAAAAATTTGTTTCAATTTCCATGATAGTCTGATTTTATTTTTAAATCTTTATAGAATATATGCCTTCTTATAGTAAAAATTTAAGGTTTTTGATGTTTATTTTACAAAAGTGGTCTTCAGCTGTCAGTTAGGCTTCACCAAATTACCTAAAAAAGATTGTATAAATTTGTGAAATAAGGAATTTCAGGAAGAAGTGTGCTTACATTTGAATAATTACATGACAAACCCAAAAAAATTAAAAATTATACTACTCTAATTCATATTTGGATGAAATTTGGTGTATAGGGTTATCTTGTTCCCTAAAATCAAAAATACAGTTTTTAATTTATTGGGGTTCAAAGTTTGGAGAGGAAGTGGGGAGGAGCTTGCTTCACCCTTGATTTCAAAAACAGTATAACTTTCTTAATTCTTACGATAACCTTAAAAAAATATATGTATATATATATATCATTGAAATCGGATGAGAGAGACAAATCCAATGATACTATCATTTTGATATAAGAAATCTAAAAAAAATAAAATAGCTAAATAAATTTTTCTCTAACCACTCCCTGGACATTTACTTGTTTAAAAGTTTTATTTAACTTTAATAATTTACTTATCATATATCATATGAAATCTTAAAAAGAGTGGAACAAAAGTAAATATTTTTAAAAGTTAAATGAAAAAGTGGTATAACAGCAATTTTACCAAATTTTACATATATAATTATATATGGTTTTCAATTTACTCATAATAAAGTTCTATGGTAAAATTTCTTTATTTGTATATTATTTATTAATATTTAATGTTTTAGTGTCATATAAATAAACAATATACAAAACATTTTTAACTTTAATTACAATATTTATAAGGAATAAATCAGATTGATTAGATTTATTCCGAAAAGTTTTAACCGAATTCATGTAGGATGACATATGTAGGGCATATTTTCATATATTTTATCACTATATTCAAATCAAAAACTGTAAGTTGTACAGAATTTTTGCTCATGCAAGTAAATTTAGGGCACAAAATAACCTTATACACCAAATTTCATCAAAATCTGTGATGTAGTGGAATGACCCCTGTGTTGGTCTGTCATGGGATTATTCATTAGATAAAAATATTGGGAAATGTATTGAAAACTGTCAAATAGTTTTATGTAGTAATCATTACAATATTTTAATCATACATTTTATCAAACTATAAAACTTATAAAGATTTTAAAATCATATAATTTTTCAAATATAATAATATATATATATATATATATATATATATATATATATATATATATATATATATATATATATATATATATATATATATATATATATATATATATGTGGACTGACTGGGGGTTGCATAAAATTTTCAAAAGGTCAAAAGCCCTGAAATTTTAGGTTAAGAAAATTAGATTAATTATAAGGAAGGAGTAGAATAGTCAACATTCACTTAAATTAATGATTATATGCATTTTTCAGAAAATTACAGATTTTGTATAGTAAAAGTTTGAAAAAAAAACAAAAATTTTGATTTTTTTTTTCTGATTCACAGTAGTAATACGACAGGTTTACTTAGGTATGACCCTAAGTTAAAGTTTGAAAAATGTAAGGTAGAAAATTATCAATATAACTTGTATTTATACAGGCAGTTTGTTTTTTTATTGTTGTGTATCAAATTTGTATCATGCAATGCAGCAACATTATTTCATAATTATTTTGTTTATACTTTCAGTTACTCTGGCTAAAAGATCAACTTCAGCAGTATGGGAGTACTTTAAAATGTTTCAGGATAGACTTGAAATAGCTAAATGTAACATCTGCAGCCAGGAAATTAGAAGAGGGCCACCTGTTGCCCCAAGTAAAAATTTTTCAACCAAATTTTTGATAATAGTTTAAATTTTATTACAGTATATAAAGTCCATTTCCTTAAATAAACTAATGTTCAAAATTATCTCATCATGTAAGAATTATAACGTCATGTTCGCAAGTATGGAATACAGCCCAAGTAGTACAGATTCACTTGTCCGACAGATTACGTCATCGTGTGACTTGGCGTGAAGGTATTTTAATCCATGTCTACACATCCTGATGTTTTAGTTCAGTCGGATGGTTAGTCGGTTTCGTGACAAAGGCTTACTATGTAAATGTAGCGAACAGACCATGAAGAAGGGAAGAAGGTACAGCCAAATAGATTGTCCGCTAGTTCAGAGATTCGAATTGACCTCGCGACTGCAAGGAATGTAAGGATTTTACCAAAACCAACAAAAGAAGGTTCCATGAAGCAGAACTGGAAAGTAGAGAACCCTCCACCTAGCCGCTGTAAATCTCCATGCAAAAAGTACGACTACGGTTCGCTAGTAATTGCGCACATTGAACTGCCAATGACTGGAAACATCTGTTGTTCACAAATGAAATGAGAGTATCTCCGAGATCAACAAATGGGCATGATAGAGTCTTCCCTGACGTATACATGGTGAACGTTATAGTGCATGCAACATAGCACCAAGGTCTAAAATGTTCTAGGACGGTATTCTACGAACTTACCGACTTGTCCCTATTCACCTGAAGTTATTAAATGCACCATACTACCTGGAACAGATTCTACAAGACCATGTTATGACTTTTGACTAGGGAAAGTATTTTTAAAAAAAGAAAAGAAAACAAGGAAATCAAATACTCCAATTTATCATTTCGTTTTTGTTTTTTTTTGTTTGCTTGTTTTATTTTTTTTTAAATTTACCTTGTTGTCATGTCATTCGTTTTTACAGTTTTAAAACAAATTTTGTTCAAAAGTGGAGAAAATGAGTTTACTGCGAAGTATATATATATATATATATATATATATATATATATATATATATATATATATATATATATATATATATATATATATATATATATATATATATATATATATATATATATATATATATATATATATTTTCCTTTCCTGAATCATCGTTGTCAATTTTCTGCCGATTAATTTAACTGGCATATAAATATCTCTTTGCTCCATCTTTTCTATTGAGAGATTCAAAGTACTAGAATTTTCAATGCTATTAAATTTTTTAAAATCTGTGTTCTGGATACTATTATACTATATATTAAATTACATATATTTATACATTTGAATAAAGAGTAAAGAAAAGAGAATTTGATTCTTCCATATTATAAATTTGTTAAAAATAATGAAAGTTTCATTGACATCGTCAAATTTACTATAGTTATTAGTGTCAAAAAGTTCTTAATAGTCCCAACACACACACATTTATATATATATATATATATATATATATATATATATATATATATATATATATATATATATATATATATATATATATATATATATATATATATATATATATATATATATATATATATATATATATATATATATATATATATATATATACCATTTGTAAAAACTTTCAGCTTGAAATTTATTATTTTTCATCGTTATAGTTTTGCAGTTTATAATTCATTTATTATCGATAATTAGTGTATGCTTAATTTCATTTTTACTTATGCACACCGACAGTAAAGATTTTGCATTAATCATTCATAATGGCTTAAATATTTTCAGTTAGGTAACCATTTATACTTTAGACTTTATATGTTATAATACTGTAACTTTTCTCCCCATCTCTCTTTAAGTTGCATAATTATAACTTTCTACAGAGTTTTGAAAATGATGATTATTTATATTTGATAATATACAGGCATTTATTTGTTTTGACTCCCTTCATAAGAAATAAATAAACTACAATTTCAGATGTAGTAAAATGATGTCTTTAAATTCTACAGTAAGAGTATCCTCTGAAGATCCTGACCCTTCTCGGGAAGAAAGATCTGGAAGGGTTCGTGAAGTTGGGAATGAGGCAGTTTGGTCTTTATCATCTTGTAAGCCAGGTTTGAATGATTTTATATTTAAATGTAGTCTTCCTAAATTATTATTATAAAAATAAGCCTTGCTCTTTTAAAATAAATTACCTACTTTGTTTTTATTAATTTTTTTTATATACTAAAAACCCCTTTTTTGGTTTAGGATTTGGTGTTGAACAATTACGTGACGATAACTTAGATACTTACTGGCAATCGGATGGTCCACAGCCACACCTCGTTAATATAGAATTCAGAAGAAAAACCACCATTCAAGATGTTTGGATTTATGCTGATTATAAGGCAGATGAAAGCTATACTCCAAGCAGAATTTCCATTAGGTGTGGAACACATTTTAATGATTTACAGGAAATAGAAGTAGCCGATTTGCACGAACCAAGTGGTTGGCTTTTTATTCCTCTTAAAGATTTGCAAGAAAAACCAATTAGAACGTACATGGTTCAGATAGCAGTTCAATCTAATCACCAAAATGGTCGTGACACTCATATGCGTCAAATCAAAATTCACTCTCCTGTAGAAGTGAAACCAGTGACTGTAGAGTTGATGAGTCCATTCACATCACAAGATTTTAAAACCTTTAGCGCTGTTCGGTAATTTCGTTATATATTATAAAGTAAGGAATAATAAAAAAAAAAAACTATCTAAAGATATTAGATTTCATAAGGACTAGATGTTAAATACTTTAAGGCTAAAATGCCTAAGTCTTTCATTATAAAATTAATTTTTTACAAAACTTTATTATTACCCACAACATAACGTTCAGACATTTTATGTATCTTTTAAAGATCTTTACAAGTTTAAAAAATTAATAACAATGTAATTTCATCACAGAAGTTTTGAGCAAGTTTCATTTAATAAAGAAACTCAAAAGACTTTTGAATGGCGTTTTTGGTCGTGCGAGCTTGATAAGGTTCCCCTGTGGTCTAAACTAATATTTTTTGCTCAAACGTCATGAATATTTAAGAAAAGTGGTACGCACACATCGGAGATTTGAACCTAATATCACAGTCCTATTCCAATAAGACAGCGTCCGGCCCACATTAGGCATTGCTCGTCCGTGACTGGCAAATTAATCTTTGTCTGTATAACAATTGTAAATTTTTGTGAGCAACGAAAATTGTAAAGATCTTTATCGTACATTTTATTATATATATATATATATATATATATATATATATATATATATATATATATATATATATATATATATATATATATATATATATATATATATATATATATATATATATATATATATTACACACCTTAAACTAAGTAAAAAATAAATAAATAAAAATAATTAAAATCAAATTTTTATAACATTTGTAGTAGTAGCTGGTAAAACTGGCTGTGGTTTTCCTTTATCACGAAACGTTATCCATGAATAAGCAACACTTCCCAAAATGCTGAAAAAGTAAAAAAAATAAAAAAATTTGTATACTAGAAGCAAAAAATTTTTTGTGAATGTATTTCTTATGCTTATTGTTACTGAAACAAAACTGCTATAGATGAAAAGGAAAGCTTTCTCTACTTTTAACGCAACTCTGGGTCAGACATCAATTAAGCTACGTCTTCCGTTCATGTGTGATATTCAAATAAGACAACTTTCCTTCTCCCTATCAAGGTATGGAAGGAATTTTTATCAATATAAAAGATTAGATATGATAAACGTCCTAAGGCCCAACCAAACGCAAACCTCTTAGGAGGGACGCAGATTTAAAGTAATAAAGATTAGACAATGAAAAATAAAATTGCAAAGAATTTCATAAAACTGATGTGAATTGAAGAGAGATACCACTTCAAGCAAGTCTGATGTTGCAATGGTAGTGGAATGATAATGGATAATTCCCTCAAGTACCTATCATTTTTTCAGAACAAAACATAACCCCTAGCTTCATTGAAGCCGCCGTAGAAACTGGTTCGATAGGAGGTTTCAAGGCAATCTTTTGTTTTAAATACCAAAAATGTTTGTTATCAACAGGTGGGGCGGTAGGGCCGTAGAATGAGGTAGGAAATTTGGGAGGTGTGTTTGACAGGAAGACATGAAGAAGCAGTTTTAAAAAAGGTTAGGCTACCCCACACTGAAATCCTATTTAGATCAGCCAAAACAGAATCAGAAAGATTAATTCGAGAAACCACTCTAAATGAAAAAGAAAACATTTGAAATGAAGAGTTGATTCATCGTGATAAGAATTAATAGAGTTAGAAGACTAGAGGAGGAGAACGCTAATGAGAGTAATGTTAGTTACACTATTAAGAATAATGACTTCAAATATTTCCATTTTATAATTGAAAATAATGTTTCAATGTTTCGTATTAAAACTAGAATAAACTCACAGAAATGAAAATCTTGTTACTTTTGAAACTAATAAAACATTTTATGTTTGGCGGTACCAAACTAGTTCCCCTTGACCTACACATCTAATCTCTAAGCTCATATCTATAGTAATACTGAAGGCATTTAACTACAATTACAAAAGTATTAGAGGGTCATATAGCTCGGTCAATTTCTATCTCCACCTATCTTCTGCATTTGATTCCCATTCGTTCATTCAAATGATATCTAAAATAGGGGTAAGCTTCAGTTAGTAAATGAAAGAATAATCCTTAGGCTGAAGGCTATTACAGATCAGATTTTCCCCAATGAATCTAAGTACTGGAAATACTTTCTTTTATATTAAAGGTATAATTTTACGGTTACATCAATAAAAAATATAATAAATCTTTATGCATTTAATTTGATTGATCTATCATATGTAAATTGCAAAAACAAAAAGGTTTTCAACTTTTAAAAAAATTTTATAAGTTCAACGAGAAGATAAACTTACCTTATATTCAATCCCACAAAATTGTATATGGTGTAAACGTAGTCCCCACCAATAATAATACCCAAATAGGTAACTAATATATTTTTTAAGCACCCTATAATAGTAGTAGTAAGAGCAGAGTTGTGCTGAGTACATAACATTATGGAGTACATTAAAATAAAGCCCATAATGCAGGACATGCAAAACTGTATAGTGAACAATGGGTCCCCCCATTTGTCATATTCTAGCACACCTGGAGAGAGAGTATATATATATATATATATATATATATATATATATATATATATATATATATATATATATATATATATATATATATATATATATATATATATATATATATATATATATATATATATTAGAGGTATTTTAGAATTTCAGATTTAATTCTGGTTCTAGCTAGAATTTATAAAAATTTCTGCCGGAACAGAAACTTATTTACTTCCTGAATACTACCTATTAAAATCTACAGTAAACATTTTAAACTGTCAATAAATATATAAGTAATTTATTATTATTATTTCTGTTCTACAACTATATCTCATTCCTTAGTACAAACAATTTAATTGAAAAAAGATTATAATATATATAATATACTACTTTCTATCGTGGCACAAACGGTAAAGTGACTGACTCCAGTGCTTAAGAACGCTGGTTCTATCCCACTTGCGGATCATAGGTATTTACTATCTGGAAAAGTTCCCCTCCTCGAATAAGAAGATGCGAACTTAAAAAAAAAAAAAAAACATTATAAAATATCCTTCCACAGCCATCAACTTCCAGTAAAGTCAAGAATGTAATCTTTTTTTTTTTTATTTGATGATATTTCAACTGCTAGAAACAAAGCCCCATTAAAATATAAAATAAAAGAATAATACATGTTAACTACATAATTTTCAAACCTTTGCATGTCTACCCAACATTTTTAAAAATTGCAAATAATTCATTAGCTACAACATCCTGAGGCAAACAAATCAAAACTAACTTCTTTTTAGCTGAAATGTTTTCTCATAACCTGACAAAATCCTTTTATTTCTATTTTACGTATCATGTATTAGGAACTTTAGTTTTCTATCATTGTGTTCTATGAAAGACCTAATTCTTTTTAAAAGAGTTGAGATAGGAAAAACATTTTATAACCCTCTAAGAAATATCCATATTAAACATGCCCATTTCCTTCAACCTTATCTCGCAACTTGTTTACAAAATGAAGTCATTTTTTGTATTTCTCCCATGGGGTCCACCCTTTTAGTCACAGGCTGAATGAGCACACGATTCCAGCATGGAGGGAAGGTAAAACTAAAATATAGAGAAGAAAAAGTTTATCAAGGCAGAGTGCATGCTCTGCACAAGTTTTGAGAACCAAAGGAGGGATATCATCAGGACTATTCGCCTTTTTAGCACAAAGTCCATACTTGAAATTGCAATATTAAGGATAAATGAGTTGATGGAGGAGGAGAAATAGCTCCGGAATCGTGTAAGGTGGAATTAGCAGCAAGGTTTGAGCGAAAAGTTTAGCTTTAGCCGAAGATAAAAAGACAGTCGTGCGTCGGTAAATACTAGGTAGGAAAGGGGAAAAAGCAAGTTAAGAGTTGACATTTTTGTTGTTGTTAAAAAATTCCAGCAAGGGAGTGAGAAAGAAGAAACAGAAATATTATTAAATTTTCTAAGAGAAAAGAGTTTGTAGTATTTTTCGGGAATAGATTTTGTTTGCCTTTATTGCTGAAGACTTGTAGAGACAGAAGAGGATACAGATGTAGGTGATCTTATGAGAAGAGAGTTGGATAGAATTCAATGGTATATATATATATATATATATATATATATATATATATATATATATATATATATATATATATATATATATATATATATATATATATATATATATATATATATATATATATATATATATATATATATATATATATATATATAGTAGTAGTAGTAGTAATTTGTACAGGGTTACCCGAGCGCACAAAAGTGGCTATTACTGGCTGGGCAAGCCAAACCAGGGGAAAGTCCTAGCAAAGAGAACATAAGGAGTGAATAAAATATCAAATGATTGGTGAATTAACGTCGACCGACAGAAATGTAAACAAAGAATGCCGATTAAAAACAAAGGAGTCTTCCAGAACAAATTACAACCGCTGATTTAGGGGAACAGTGTGAAGAGGGGGGAAAACATTGTAGACTTAAAAAAAAGTTCAAAAAAATGGACAAGTTAGAAGAATGCGGCACACCGACTCAGCAAAATCACGGCAGAAAAAGAGCACCCAGGATTAGGGGCATGAGACATCAGATAACCATGGGTGGAGGAGGTGTGACTTATTCGCAGACGAGCAAGAGCATCCTCCTGCAGGCGGTTGGTACTATATGTAGATTTCAAGTCTCACTCACTCACTCGCACGCGCGCAT
Organism: Armadillidium nasatum; assembly: GCA_009176605.1. Taxonomy (NCBI): domain Eukaryota; kingdom Metazoa; phylum Arthropoda; class Malacostraca; order Isopoda; family Armadillidiidae; genus Armadillidium; species Armadillidium nasatum. Next base: position 257,445 of record SEYY01024108.1, on the reverse strand, counting down.
ATATATATATATATATATATATATATATATATATATATATATATATATATATATATATATATATATATATAATATATATATATATATATATATATATATATATATATATATATATATATATATATATATATATATATATATATATATATATATATATATATAACACATGGCTTGTGGGATAGAATCCATTTTGATAAATCTAGTTTCATATTTCGACAGTTTTATTTAGCAATGTAACTTCAAAATAACTATATTACGAATATAAAAAATTTTTTTTTATATTTTATAGTCATTGATTATCTTTCAGTCTTGTTTCAACCTTCATGAATTCAGGGGAAGAAAAAAAACCGCTCCTGAGTAGGATCATTGGCCCAACGTATGTCAGTGGAGCCAGCATAACTTTCCATCGTCCCGTCTTGTGAAATCTTCTGTTCCTCCCCAGGTTTGGGTATATATATATATATATATATATATATATATATATATATATATATATATATATATATATATATATATATATATATATATATATATATATATATATATATATATATATATATATATAATATTAAAATAATGACTACATAAAAATAAAATAAAATTACAAATCACTAGTATGTACATTTGATAAGCCTCATAATTTTAATGGATTAAAAAATATTACTTTAATTACCTTTCCAAAATCATCATTAAAGAAACAAAAGGTAATAGAAAAAGGAACCATAAAGAGAGAATTATAAAACATTAGGCCATATTTGCCTAATTCTTTACTCTCCAGTTTCTGTTTAACGTAAACTCCGTTGGCAGCAGTGAAAAAATCATTAGCTAGAACGTATATGTAACCAATGGAGTCAAATGCCAAGTCATTGCTGAAAAGAAGAAAAAAATAAAATCGATATTTAAGAACAGAAAATAAATGAGAGACAAGACAAAGGTGGAAAATATTAAACTTTCAGCTGTTCATTATATTTAATTATTTTTCAAAACACTTGATCGACTGAATTTATATAACGAAAAAAATTATTATTATTATTATTATTATTATTATCTAATTAATATTATTCCCGTTCATTTTTGGTTTGTAAGCAAATTGGCCAGACACATATTAAGTAACTTCACATTGTATATGTATATATATATATTTATATATATTTTAGTTATATATTTTTAATTTATAATTATAATTATAATTAATAATATGAAAGAATATTATTAATATATATATATATATATATATATATATATATATATATATATATATATATATATATATATATATATATATATATATATATATATATATATATATATATATATATTATATATATATAAATATATACACATATATATATCCTCCACCTCCACCTTCGCATACACTTCTGCCTCCGTCTCAACATCCACCTCAGCCTTCACTTCTGCCTCAGTCTTCACCTCCACCTCAGGGTCCACTTCTGCCTTCGTCTCCACCTCCACCTCAAACTCGAAATAAACATTAGCCTTCACTTCTTCCTTCGTCTCAACATCCAACTCAACTTACAATTCAAATTCAAAGTTGACCTTCACCTCAACGTCAACCTACCGATAAATTTCTGAATCAGTCTCCACCTCCAACTCCACCTCAGACTCCAATTCTGCCTTCGTCTTCACTTTCACCTCAACCTCAACGTTCACCTAAAATTATGCATCTAATAACAAGCACATAAGCGTATCCCGTAGGGATACGCATATAAGCTTGTTATTATTATTATTATTATTATTATTATCTGTGAATTTTTTTTTTTTTATGTACAATTTTTCGTAAAAGCAACATCGTGAGAAGTTTATATAAATTTTTTTATCAAGAAGAAAAAAAAAAAATGAAAATTTACCTTACTAAAAGAAAAAAAAATCATAAAAGTGCAAACCTGACGTACTGGTCATGCAATAAAAGACTTACAATATAGTGTGCAAGTGAGGTTTGCAATAAGACTTACAAGCGAAGTCTGATTATCATAATTTTGAATTTTGAGAGGTGAAAGTTTTGAATATTTACAATGTGAGTTAACTTTTTTTTTTTGTGTGTGTGTGTGTGTGCAATGATATGAAATTGTTCAATAATTCGAGAGAATAGCAGAGAAATAAGAATAAGATGAGGAATATTGTTCAAATAATAGTAATAAATATTTAAAAATTTATATAACACAGAAAATACTTACACAGCAGCTACCATTGAGCCAAATATCATTGAATATACAGTTAATTGCACAGGAATAGACGGCTTAACTCTGAAAATATACAGCTCTTAATTGTTCTATATATATATATATATATATATATATATATATATATATATATATATATATATATATATATATATATATATATATATATATATATATATATATATATATATATATATATATATATATATATATATAATATATATATTTTTTTTTTTTTTATTTA
>SEYY01024108.1:170000-242500 GCA_009176605.1 Armadillidium nasatum | reverse complement strand
TTCTAATCTCAGATGTCCAATGCCTTTACCCTGCGATTACATTTGATCACATGCATAGGCTTCTGAAGTCTATGAACGTTAGGAAGGCAAGCGGCCCGGATGGCATTCCTCCCCGAGTTTTAAGGGAATGTGCCTCTGAGTTAGCTCCGTCCCTCATTCAACTTTTCTCTCTATGACTCAATACCAGTACTTTCCCTCAGTGTTAGAAGCGCGCACTAGTCCAACCTATTCCGAAAAAAGGTAGCCCCTCTGATCCTTGTAACTATCGCCCAATAGCTCTCACTTGTATTCTAGTGAAGTGAAAATTGATGATATTTTGAATAATTTAATAAAGGATGAGTTATACAAAATATTTTGAAAAAAAACCTTTTCATGCTAATTTTTGTACATAATTCCAAACCAACAAAATTTGATTGTTTGAGTCTTCGTCTTGGATTAGATGTTTCAGCTTTCTTTTTCCTTCACTCCTCACAAATACCTTGAATAAAGACCTCCGGCTGTTGAGGTTGAAAGATCGGCTTTTAACATACTTAATAAGTTTTAGTTATTTGAATTTTTTTATCTTTTTACTATCTTATCGTTTTAAAGTAATAATTTTTTGGCTCTTAGGTTGAAGTTAGGGTGTTTATAGAGTAAAATTATTTATGGTGCTTGTTGTTTTTAGACATTTATTTCGTGTATATATATATATATATATATATATATATATATATATATATATATATATATATATATATATATATATATATATATATATATATATATATATATATATATATATATATATATATATATATATATGGGAAAAGTGGTTAAGGAATGTAATTTTCTATGAAAGAAACATCTAATGAGAAAAAAAAAAAGAAAATGTTGAAAAGCCAACAGCAAAAGACATGTACTGTTATTCGAAGTCTTTTGACCCTTCGTCAAACCCAAATTACGTCCAAGAATAAACACGAAAAAGATCCATTTCTTACCTTTATTTGAATTAATTTCTCTAAGCAGACAAGATAGTTATGAACACTTGAGTAATGTTATAATTATTTATTTATGCTGAAAGAAAAAAATTTATCTCTTTCTCTCACATGCATACACACACACACAATATATATATATATATATATATATATATATATATATATATATATATATATATATATATATATATATATATATATATATATATATATATATATATATATATATATATATATATATATTTCTTCAGCTCCCAGGTAGGCAATATCTGCCTGTCAGTCGGTGCAGCCTCGCTCTCCAGCTGAAATAAAGGCCTTCACCTCATCTTTCCACCTCCTCCTCGTTTTCTCCTCTCGGTCTTCTTCCCTTCGGTCTCCACTCCCAGCATCTTTTCGCAACTTTCTGGTCATCCATTCTACCTAGGTGACCCAGCCACCTTAGTTGAGCCTTTTCTATCTTATTTATGATAGGGCACACCCCTACCCTTTTTCTAATTTGCTAATTTCTCATCCTATCTCTTCTACTTTTTCCCATCATTGTTCTGTCACAATTTCTGTGGGGTCTCATTTGAACAGCCTGTATCCTGTTTCTTCATGGCTGTCGTTCAACACTCCTCTCCATACATCAATATCGGTGACAGAAGTCTCAAAAATTATATTCTTTACTTGTAAAGGTACGTTCGCATCCTTCAGCAGCAACGGATAGAAAACCCCTATACATCTTCCATATTTGCTAATTCTCTCTGCTATGTCACCATCCACACCTCACCCTCTCTCGAATAAACTTCTATATATATATATATATATATATATATATATATATATATATATATATATATATATATATATATATATATATATATATATATATATATATATATATATATATATATATATATATATATAACACTTACTTGTAAGAGGTAAGAACAGTTTTGTTAACAACAACAATTAGAAATGAACAAACTCCATAGAATAAAGCAGACAAAAGTCTTTTGAACATTGGGGACGACATTGTCGTTATGCTCTTCGTGACCCGTTTTAGGGGATGCGAAACCCACCTCCGGCCGGCGAAGTGCCTGTACGAAATAATTTAAAGTAGTAGTAGTAGTAATAATAATAATAATAATAATAATAATAATAATAATAATAATAATAATAATAATAATAATAATAATAATAATAATAATAATAATAATAATAATAATAATAATAATAATAATAATAATAATAATAATAATAATAATAATAATAATAATAATAAATTATATAAATAAAAATGACATTAAAAGTGATTACCTGGTTATCTTAGTCCTAAAGGGTTTTTTGAACTTTTTTTTTTTTTTTTTTTTTATTGAAATAGTGACTTAAAGATGGACATATTTTTTTATTATAAAATTAGTACCGAATTATCGCGCTAATATTTAAACTAAATTCACCAAAACAAAAATTAGTTCTCAACACCGGCCAATATGACAAAATCGGAATTTAAATGCCTTTGTACAGAAACAGAAAAAACATTTTTAAACATCCTGCCTCGTCAATGTCTCAAGCTATACTGGCATATTCACCTTTTGTTTACACATACCATACGACGACAACAAGGATTGGCGCATAACAACACTAGTGACGAAAAAAAGCGGCGAAAGTTAACAAATAGAAAAGCAAAATATTTTATAAATTTTATAAATAAATTTAAATTAAACTGTAATAACACCTCACCGAAATCGGTATTATATATATATATATATATATATATATATATATATATATATATATATATATATATATATATATATATATATATATATATATATATATATATATATATATATATATATATATATATATATATATATATATATATATATATTAAAGAGTCCAAATGCCATAATGCAAAAAAAAAAAAAAAAAAAAAAAAAAAAAGGTAGGTTTTTATCTGAATGATCTTCCACTTTTTCAAAGCCGATTAAAAAAAAAAATCAGAAAAAAAAATCAGAAAGGAAATAGTTTTCCATTATCAAGGTTTTGAAATAGGCAGGAAGCATGAAGAGAATAATGAGGAAATAAATACAAACACCAAAACGATATAAATTTCTGGATAATAAATCATGTATAAACCGACTGACAATTTCTCAAATAAATGCATTTATAAAAATTATACACCTAGTAATTTTAATATTGGTTTTCATTCAAGTATTCAATTTCTCTTAAAAAAATTTTTTTATTTACTCGTATATTACAAAGCAATAGTATTTGTACCTTCAAGTTGATATGTATATTGAAACAGTACTATCGATTAAAGGTAACATATACCTGAAAAAAAAATACATAAAATAGTGTGAGAAGAGTTTTGTACAGAACAAAAAGGAGGGTTCAATTTCTCAATCTGAGGATAATAAAATCATATTTTCTGCTAATATTTCATATCATTAATTAGTTAAAATGATTCACCGAAGCCATGATCATCGTCTGTTCTTTCTTTTAAATTTGTAAACGAAAAATATACATATAAAAAAAACGATTTTCAAGTTAAAATTATATCAACTTTGAAACGATAACAGAAGGTTAAAATAGCTAAACATCCAAACGATATTTTAGAATTTCTTTTAGATCTAAGTGTAAATCTTCTTAATTAATGTTTGCGAAGAGTCTATCATCCTAAAAAAACTTACTGGGTGAAAGGTGATTTTAGAAAGACTAACCAATGGGGGGGAAAAAAAACTCAAGCCTTTTACTCTAGTTTTTCACAATCTAATCTTGAAAGCTGAAATGATACTAAACAAGAGGTTTGGCTACTAAAACTCTGAAAAATATTTAAAGATGGATTAACAGTTAACTCTTGAAAGATACATAATAAGAAATGCTCAAGAGGATTGAAAGAAACCTAAAAATTTAACCTGGAAAATTAAAATAATTGTCCTCAGAAATAAGAAACCTGAAAAATGCAAGGTCATAGAAATTAGAAACTATAGAATCTTTGTGATAAGAAACAACGATTAGAAACCTACATGTCTTCGCTGAAGGAGAAAACCAAACAAAAATTAAACTGATTAAAATATCCATTCTGAAAAGTTTTGTTAAGCATTTACATCCCATCCGTATAGTATTGTTGTTTTCACGCCTTTTCTATAGTTTTAAAGAAGAAAATAATCAATAATAAGCACATTTATTTCAACAATATGAAAATATTCATGCCATTCAAGGTTATGTTTATCTTACACGAATTATTAAAGGGCCGTATCAGATTTAAGAAATCTACGGATGCAATTGGTTCGAATAAAGATTTGAGCATATTGAAAGGTTGCAATTGTGTATATGTGGCACGCGAGTATATATATATATATATATATATATATATATATATATATATATATATATATATATATATATATATATATATATATATATATATATATATATATATATATATATATATATATATATATATATATATATATATATATCGTAAACAATTGCAAGTGCATGTACAAAAGTCTTTTATTATAAACATATGTATATAAATATTTAAAATATCAATTGGTAATAAAAATTAATAAATAGTTCGAAAAGTTAGTGAATAGTAGTAGTAGTTAATTAAATAAAGATGATGTGGAATGTCCAACATTTCATCATATTTAATACTACAGATTAGAATTTTACATCGAGTTTAAACCCTTAACCATAACTCGAGGTAAAATTTCATGAGAGTTGAAAATATTTTTCGAGGAACTTTTTTTCCAATAGGCCAGCATCAATCCTTTTCCTTCAGTTATTCTTTCTAATATGTCTAATCACAAAGCTGGGCACTAAACCGTTAATCGTTAAATACACGACGCTAATTTTTTTCATTAACAATTTAAAGTTCAAGTTAATTCTGAAAGTCATTAAAGAATTTAAATTCTAAATGTTTTGATACTTCAAACTTACTCTTGTTAATACGCAACGAAAATAAACTCATAGTATAAGTTATACTATGGTAAAATTATCAACAAATAATGGGATCTTTTATCTTAAAAACGAACCAGTCACCAAAGAAGTTTTCAAATTGAAGTGAAAAGCGATGGTCTACAAGACTTTATTCATCATACTAACAGTACCTACTCCGTGTTGCCAATTTTGATATTATTATTATTATTATTATTATTATTATTATTATTATTATTATTATTATTATTATTATATATTTAGCATATAAAAACGAGTTTCTAGCTTTTTTTTTCCTATAAAGTCATTCTAGCAACATAAGTTGCTTAATGTACCCTTGACTCACATTGGAGTGCCTATGCTCCAACCTTCCTCCTTCTTCACATGTGTCCTACAATATTTACAAACGCTTACACTTACATTACCTATTAAATTAATCAAAAATGGCAAAACTTAAATCTGCCTCGGAGAATCCAAGAGGGGCGGATTCCAAACATAGCCCCTCATCTACTCCTTCCCCCATCACCACTTGGGAGTTGGTGGCCTCCGGTGATGGGGTTGGCGCCACCAAGACCTCTATGCCGACTTGCCCTGGTGCACGGTCTTCGTTTTTCATTAATTTCTGCAACATTCGCGGTCTTTTTTCTAATCTCCACTTTGTCGAACACCACCTCTCTTCTTCTAGACCTCATTTCTTGTTCTTAACTGAAACTCAGGTGTCTGGGTGCTCTGACAGCAAACCCTACTCTGTTTCCTCCTACTGTCTCTATCCTCAATTTTCAGCCAAAGGCGGATGTTGCGCATATGTGCGCAACGATGTTGTCTGTTCTCGTGTCTCTAATTTGGAGTCTTCTGAATTCTCAACTTTATGGCTCAAACTTTCTTGCAATTCTACGACTAAATTCATTTGTTCTGTCTACTTATCCCTAACTCTACAGACTATCCAAAATTCTTCGACTATCTTAACTCCAAAATAGAACACATTCTTTCTTCTTCTCCTTTCTCTGAAATCATCATTTTAGGTGATTTCAATGTTCACCACCGCCAATGGCTTTCATCTAGTTCTCAAGATCCAGCTGGTGAACTCGCCTTCCAATTTTCTATCCACAACAACCTTGAGCAGTTGGTGCAACTCCCTACCCGTATCCCTGACCGTCTTGGTGATGAACCCAACATTCTAGACCTTTTTCTAACTTCTAATCCTTCTCCTTATACTGTTAAACTCTTTCCTCCTCTGGGTTCATCCGATCATCTTCTTATCTCCGTATCTTGTCCTGTCTCTTCAAGTCTTCCGCAAGAACGGCCCCCGCCATCGGCGAGGAGACGTTTCTGGCATTTCGGTGCCACTAACTGGTCTGACTTGCGGTCGTACTTTTCTGATTTTCCATGGAATGATTACTGTTTCCGTGGGAGGGGTCCCTCGGAGTGCGCTGAGCGCATAACTGAGGTGATTCTCTCTGGCATGGAGGCGTACATTCCATATTCTTTCCCTTCCACTAAACCTAATAAACCTTGGTTTAACTCTGCTTGTTCTCGTGCTATCCGCCGCAGGGATGCTGCCTTCAGGGACTACCGTCGTCTTCAAACTCCAGAATCTCATGCAACTTATATTTCATTCCGGAATCGTGCAAAATCTATTCTTCGAGATACTAAAAACTCTTTTCTCCGTCGCAAATGCAATAATCTTTCTGGCTCCTCTTCCTCTCGTCCTTTCTGGCATTTTGCAAAAAAATGTCAACTCTAACTTTGCTTCTTCCTCTTTCCCTCCTCTAGTATCTTCTGACGGTACAACTGCCGTTTTGCCTTCCTCTAAAGCTGAACTCTTTGCTCAAACTTTTGCCTTAAATTCAACCTTAGACGATTCCGGAGCTGTTCCTACTCCTTCAACCCCCTCTAACTCATTTATGCCTAAAATTGTAATTTCTTCTAAAGACGTCACTTCTGCTCTCTCTGAGCTTAACACTAAGAAGGCGTACGGTCCTGATGGTATCCCTCCTGTGGTTCTCAAAACTTGTGCTTCCGAGCTTGCACCCTGCCTTGGTAAACTATTTCGTCTATGTCTTTCTACTTCAACCTTCCCTTCTTGCTGGAAACGTGCGCTCATTCAGCCTGTGCCGAAGAAGGGGGACCCCTCTCAGCCCTCTAACTATCGTCCTATTTCTTTAACCTCCGTTCTTTCTAAAGTTTTCGAATCTATCCTTAACAGGAAGATTTGGAAACATCTCAATTCTTCTAATCTTATCTCAGATCGCCAGTATGGCTTTCGAAAGAAACGCTCTACTGGTGATCTTCTTTCCCTTCTCTCTGACTCTTGGTCCTCCGCTCTTCGGCATTTCGGTGAATCTTTTGCTGTAGCGCTGGACATATCGAAAGCTTTCGATAGAGTCTGGCACAAAGCTTTGATTTCCAAACTTCCCTCTTTCGGAATCTATCCTTCTCTCTGATTTCCTTTCGGGTCGTTCTATAGCAGCTGTTGTAGACGGCCACCGTTCATCCTATAAATCTATTAATAGTGGTGTTCCTCAAGGATCTGTCCTATCCCCAACACTTTTTCTGTTTTTCATTAATGACCTTCTCTCTATTACTTCATCTCCTATCCACTCCTATGCTGATGACTCCACCCTTCATTACTCTTTTCATTTTGAAAGACGCCCCTCCCAGCAACAGTTAATAGAGGCAAGGAGGGTGGCCTTGGAGCAACTAACCTCTGATCTATCTCTCATCTCTAATTGGGGCAAAGAAAACATGGTCGTTTTCAATGCCTCAAAAACTCAATTCCTCCATCTCTCTACTCGACACAATCTTCCACACAACTACGATATCTTCTTCGAAAACACGCAACTCAAACCTTCATCTCTCCTCAATATTCTAGGTGTTTCTTTTTCTCGTGATCTTTCTTGGAAAGATCACATTACCTCTCTTTCTAAACAAGCTTCTAAGAGGTTGGGTGTTCTGAGGCGCCTTCAGTATTTCTTCACACCACCCCAGTTGCTTGCTCTGTATAGGGGTGTTGTTCGCCCCTGTATGGAGTATGCGTCACACATCTGGGGTGGTTCCACACACACAGCTCTCCTGGAAAAGGTGGAGTCTAGAGCTTTTCGCCTTATCAATTCTCCTGCTCTCACTAATTCTCTCCAATCTCTTTCTGCCCGTCGAAATGTTGCGTCACTCTCTCTCTACTATCGCTATTACAATGGACACTGCTCTTCTGAACTCTCTCGTCGCATACCTCCTCCATTAAGAAGGGCTCGTGCGACTCGTCTTTCTACACAGTCTCATCCTTTCTCTGTCCAACTCTCTGACCCCAGACTTAACCTCTATGCTCAATCTTACATTTACTCTACTGGTAAAGTCTGGAACACACTTCCTTCATCTATTTTCCCAACTACCTATGACTTAAGCACCTTTAAACGCCGAGTATCAGGTCATGTCGGCCTTTAATTTGACCATGTTTCCGACTTTCCTCTCAACTCTGGTGGAACAATGGTAGGCCTCTGGCCTTTGCCCACCAGAGGAGAAAAAAAAAAAAAAAAAAAAAAAAAAAAAAAAAAAAATTATAACGATTATAAATTTATAACTACAAAAAACAAACCAAAGTAAACCTAATTCAATTAAGTGGGATGAAAGATAAGGTTTTTTTTTTTAAATTATGTAAAGCGAGATAATAAAATATTTAACGATTTACAAGTGCACATTAAAGTTAAAAAAAAAATGTTCTTCGGAAAAGACATGTCGAAAGTTTTTGATAGTCTGACACAATGCCTCGATTTCTAAAATCTGTTTCTCAACAATTTCCTTTTCGGTCATTCAATAGTTTCTGTTCTGTAAGTTCATCATTCACCTCTTAAATCTATCAATGCAGATGTTCATCTAGGTAGTTCTATCCCAAACTTTTTTTCTCACTTTTTTCATTAACGATTTTCTATCTGTCACTTCATCTCTTATTCTGTTGTATTTCGACGATTTCACCATTCATTTTCATTTCAATACTCTTTCGAGCCGAGGAAACCATTGCATTACTCTCCTTATCCTTTTGTATACCTCCTCTTTTGAAGAGTGCTTGAACGACTCGCCTTTCCTCCTCCGACACTTCTCACCATCCGACAAATTTAAAATCCGCATCCGCATCCGCATCCGCATCCGCATCCGCATCCGCATCCGCATCCGCATCCGCATCCGCATCCAACATCCGCATCCGCATCCGCATCCGCATCCGCATTTCGAAAATTCATCCGCATCCGCATCCGCATCCGCATCCGCATATATATATATATATATATATATATATATATATATATATATATATATATATATATATATATATATATATATATATATATATATATATATATATATATATATATATATATATATATATATATATATATATATATAGGTGTAGATTGTTTCTGTTTCGATATTTTTTATATCGATATTTTTTTATGTCGATATTTTATTTTAATCGATACCTTTATACCTATAATTTTTTTTAAACAAATTTTAGATTACGTTTGACTGTCATTGTGGTGCGTTGTTGTTGTTGTTTAAATATGAATATTCGAAATATAACTATAATTTGTTCTCATATATATATATATATATATATATATATATATATATATATATATATATATATATATATATATATATATATATATATATATATATATATATATATATATATATATATATAATTTTATTTGTGCTGTAATACGGCCCTAGGCTTGTATGTCGCGCCAACGTTCTTGTGTAGGTTAGGCCTCTTTTACGGCAACTTCTTGTGTAGGTTAGGCCTCTTTTACGGCAACTTCGGTAGTTCAGGTTATGATAAGTCGAATTAGGTTCGCTAGAAAAGTAAGTAATAATAATTGTGTGTATATGTGGTGTAATAGGGCCGTAGCCCTCTATTTCCCGGCAACGTTCTTGTTTAGGTAGGCCTCTTCGATATTTTCGATTATCGATATTTTCTAACAATCAAAACTCAGAAACAATCTACACCTTTACCATATATATATATATATATATATATATATATATATATATATATATATATATATATATATATATATATATATATATATATATATATATATATATATATATATATATATATATATATCGTTGGTCAAAAGACCTACAAGAATTGCCACAAAATTTTGGAAAACTAAATTCACTTCTAAATTAAAGCCCAAAACGTTTCAATCGGATACACGATGTTTGAAAGTGTTTCAATCAAACAAAGTGGGATAAATACTTGTAGAAGAAGAAAGAGTTCTAGAGTAAATGAACGAATGAGCAGAGTTTAATTATGATGCTAGAGAGTTGAAAAAAGAATAAGACTGTGCAGAAAGAGGACACATACTGGCTGTCCTCAAAACAGTACGTTTGCGCCTTGAAAGCTCAGAAGAGGTGTTCATTGTAATAAGAATGGAATAATGATTAATGAAAGAGAGAAAGAAAGAAAGAAAGAAAGAAAAAGAAAGAAAGAAAAGGAAAGGGAGAGAGAATGGCAGGGTTGAGACGAAAAACTCTACAGATTCCACCTTGAAATAAAAAAAATAAAAATAATTAAAAAAAAGAGGAGCGTCACCCTAGATGCATTTAGAATTCAAGGATGAACGACACCCTTATACAGGACAAACGACTGGGGCAGTCTGAAGTTCTTAAGGCTCCTAAGAACACCAAAGCTCTTAAAAGTTTATTTAGAGAAAGGTAATGTGTTCCTTCCAAGAAATATTACAGTTTAAACTTTAAAGGAAATACCAAAAATATAAAAGCCTGAGAAAAGATTAGGGTTGACTTTTTTCAAAGGTTTTCAAGTTGCTCAGAGGATTACTTCAAGAAGAGGAATTTAATTTTTTTTTATTACTCATTATTTTTATTTTTATAAACATAGTTTACCGATTTTCCAATATAGGTAAATTGATTAATTAATATAATACTTCAAAATAATATATATATATATATATATATATATATATATATATATATATATATATATATATATATATATATATATATATATATATATATATATATATATATATATATATATATATATGGTGGTTGGGTGTGAGTGTGTGAGAGTTTGGCCGTGTAGGTGTCGGTGTAGGTGTGTGGCCGTGTAGGTGTCGGTGTCGGCATGTGGTTGTGGGGATGTGTGTGTGTGAGCATGTGCATGTGTGTGTGTGTGTGAGCATGTGCATGTGTGTGTATGTATGCGTGTAAAGGGTATGGGATAAATCAAAACTTTGTGAACAACACCACTAGAAAGGATAAATTAAGAACTTAACAAAATTTATTGAAGGACCAGAAAATGAATCAGAGAGAATGTTACACTGAGTGACTGGAGGCTCGATAACGAAGTTGCAAAGTTTAGATATCAAAGCTTTGCGTAAGATTCTATCTCAAGTTTCGATATATTCTGCTAATACAATTTGAAAACTCGAAATTTTGATGAAAAAAAAATTAATACATAAGTTAGAGAGTTGAAGTTTCTTTGATTTTTTTTTTTTTTTGTTTTAACAGTAATACGAAAGTGGAATTAAAGGTAAATAAATGAGAGCAGAATTATTATAGCGGAAGGTAAGACAGCTGTAAATTATTCAGAAGGAACAAGAAATAGAGGGAGGATGAAGTAGCGAAGATATATATATATATATAGAATATATATATATATATATATATATATATATATATATATATATATATATATATATATATATATATATATATATATATATATATATATATATATATATATATATATATATATATATATATATATATATATATATATATATATATATATATATATATATATATATATATATATATATATATATATATATATATATATATATATATATATATATATATATATATATATATATATATATATATATATATATATATATATATATATATATATATATATATATATATATATATATATATATATATATATATATATATATATATATATATATATATATATATATATATATATATATATATATATATATATATATATATATATATATATATATATATATATATATATATATATATATATATATGCCGTTTACCGTGGCTCATACGGTAAAGTGATTGACTCACGTGCTTGAGGGCGCCGGTTCGATCCCACTTCGGGATCCTAGGTATATACTACCTAGAAAAGTTCCTCTCCTCGAATAGGACAATGCCCGTGAGATGTGAACTTTTTATAAATATATATATATATATATATATATATATATATATATATATATATATATATATATAATATATATATATATATATATATATATATATATATATATATATATATATATATATTATATATTTTACGGAACGCCACCACTCACGGGCAGAGCCCTTTTCAAGGAGCGGGCACACACATAGAGAGAAAACTCGTTTAACCACCCACACACCTAACGCACAACCCTCAGGTGGGCGCAGACGGAAGTCTTGAAAAGTGGAAGATTAAATACAGGAAAAAAAAAGATGATGGTAGAGAGTTTCACAGAATAGAGGTGGCTGGAAAGAAGGAGGCACCACATCGGGCTAGCCTGGGGTTTCCTACGTTCACACAAAATTGGTGCGAAAGCTGGGCACCCCTTGTGCAACGAGGACGACGCAACGGTGGGGGAATGCGAGAGGCCAATTCCCTCGAGCACCTGCCATTGTAGTATCTATAGAAAAAAGATAGCTCGCCAACGTCACGTCGCAGAGATAGAGGGTCAAGAGAGTTTGAAAGTAGGGGACAGTTTATTAATCTTTTAGCTTTAGAAACAACCCTATCCAGAAGAGAGGAGGAGCCAGAGCCCCCCACAAATGTGAGAATAGTACTCCATACAAGGGCGAATAAGACCCTTATATATATAGAGCAACTGCTCAGAAGAAAAAAATTCTCGCAATCTGAACAGAACTCCCAGCTTCTTAGAGGCCGCTTTAGCAACCATTGTGATATGTGGTTTCCAAGACAATTTGTTGTTTATGTTTAGACCAAGAATGTTAATGTTATTTACAGGTGAGACGGGAAAGCCATCGAAGATGATAGGAAAGTTAGGAGGTGTTTTTGAGAGCGAGATGTGAAGAAGTTGAGTTTTTAAAGAGTTGAATTTCACAAGGTTGCTATGACCCCACCGGGAAATCCCATCCAGATCGGCAAGAATAGAATCGGAAAGTTGAAGACGAGAAGCAACTCTAGAAGTAAAAGAGGGAGCAGATTTGAAATGTGAAGAAGAATGTAGAGTTGAGTTATCTGCATAAGAGTGAACAGAGTTAGAAGTACAGTTGAGAAGATCGACAGAAAAGGAGAAAGAGGTCGCCCCATCTACAAGTGCCGAAATGGAATGATCTGAGAGAAAACTAGACAAAAGTAAGCAAAGGGAAGGAGTAAACCCCAAGGAAGGGAGCTTGGAGAGCAGTGATATGTTAAGCGCCACCACACAAAACTCCTCAAAGTCCTTAAGGGCAGAAGACCATAGATCAGTAAGATAGGAAAGTATGTCACCAATTGACCTCGAGCGTCGAAAGCCATACTGATGATCTGAGAGAAGAGAATGAGACTCCAAATGATCCAGGAAATGAGAGTTGAGGAGAGTTTCAAAAATTTTAGACAGAACACAAGTGAAAGCTATAGGTCGATAGTTAGAAGGGTCAGAGCGACTACCTATATATATATATATATATATATATATATATATATATATATATATATATATATATATATATATATATATATATATATATATATATATATATATATATATATATATATATATATATATATATATATATATCGGCTCCGTAGCTCAGTCGATCGAGCACTCGCCATAGCAAGAGAGAGGTCCAGGGTTCGAGGCCTGGCCGGGGCGGGAAATGTGAGCGATTTCTCCTTGCGCTTAGCTCCGAATGACTCAGTCGTTAAACGAGTACATCACTGATGGGAATAATCTCCGGCATCCGCGATACGCCTGGCCCAGCCAGCGGTATCCGCAGTGGGCCCGTGAAACCTAAGGATCTTCCTCGAAAGATCCCACTGACAGGACGAAAGTCCTTCCTGGGGGAAGATGATTATATATATATATATATATATATATATATATATATATATATATATATATATATATATATATATATATATATATATATATATATATATATATATATATATATATATATATATATATATATATAATATAGGTGCTCGAGGGAATTGGCCTCTCGCATTCCTCCACCGTTGCGTCGTCCTCGTTGCACGAGGGGTGCCCTGCTTTCACACCAATTTTGTGTGGACGTAGGGAATCCCAGGCTAGCCCGTTGTGGTACCTCCTTCTTTCCAGCCACCTCTATTCTGTGGAATTCTCTACCATCTTCCATTTTTCCAACTGTATTTAATCTTCCACTCTTCAAGTCTTCCGTCTGCGCCCACCTGAGGGCTGTGCGTTAGGTGTGTGTGTTTGTGTGGGTTTGTCCTTGTGTGTGTGCCCCCTCCTTGAAAAGGGCTCTGCCCGTGAGTGGTGGCGTTTTGTAAAATATATATATATATATATATATATATATATATATATATATATATATATATATATATATATATATATATATATATATATATATATATATATATATATATATATATATATATATATATATATAAACAGGATCGTTTTCAATGCCTAAAAATTTATTTTGGACCACAGTTTAACATTCTAACATGTTAATAATAACAATAGGTTAACATGCCTAATATTATAATTTCTTCTCAAGATGTCATTTCTGCTATCTCTGAGTTTAACACAAAAAAGGTGTATGGTCCTGATGGAATTCCTCCTGCGGTTTTCAAAACGTGCTTCTGAGCTTGCATTCGTAAACTATTTCTTCTCTATCGACTTCGACCTTCCCTTCTTGCTGGAAACGTGCGCTCATTCAGCCTGTGCCGAAAAAGGGGAACCCCTCTTAATCCTCTAACTATCGTCTTGTTTCTTTGACCTCCGTTTTTTCTAAAATTTACGAATCTATCCTGA
This sequence comes from Armadillidium nasatum, assembly GCA_009176605.1. NCBI lineage: Eukaryota > Metazoa > Arthropoda > Malacostraca > Isopoda > Armadillidiidae > Armadillidium > Armadillidium nasatum. Next base: position 227,565 of record SEYY01024108.1, on the reverse strand, counting down.
ACAGCAAGATTTGGAAACATCTCAATTCTTCCTATCTTATTTCTGATAACCAGCGTGGATTTCGTTAAGAACGCTCTACAGATGAACTTCTTTACCTTCTATCTGACTCTTGATCCTCCGCTCTTCGGTATTTCGTTGAATTTTTCGCTGAGGCGCTAGACATATCGAAAGCCTTCGATAGAGTCTGGTGCAAAGCTTTGATTTCCAAACTTTCCTCTTTCGGAATCTATCATTCTCTCTTATTATCTTTTCGGTCGTTCTATAGTAGCTATAATAGACGGCCACAATTCTTCCTTTAACTCTATAAAAAGTGGTGTTCCTCAGGGAACTGTCCTATCCACTCCTATGATGATGACCACCCTTTATTACTCCTTTCAATTTGAAAGCACTTAACTGACGCAAGAAGGTTGACCTTGAAGCAAATGATTTCTGATGTCTTGTATTTCAAATTGTGGCAGAGAAAACAGGGTTGTTTTAAATGCCTCAAAAACTCAATTCCTCCATCTTTCTACTCAACACAACCTTCCACATAACTATGACTTCTTCGAAAGCACTCTACCCAAATTTTTTCCCGTCCTCAATATTCTCGGTGTTTCTTTTTCTCGTGATCTTTCTTGGAAAGATCACATTACTTCTCTTTCTAATAAAGCTTCTAAGAGGTTGAGTGTTCTGAGGCGCCTTCGTGATATTCTTATGCCACCCCAGTTGCTTGCTCTTTAATTGGGTGTTGTTTGTTTCTGTACGGAGAGCCCCTCACACATATAGATCTTTTCGAGAGGAGCTCTCTTCTCGAAAAAATAGAGTTTAGGGCTTTTCGTCTTATAAACTCTTTTACTCTTTCTCTCTCTCCACTCTCTTTCTGTCCGTCGAATTGTTGAGTCACTCTCTCTATAGTCCGTACTATCGCTATTACAACGGACACTGCTCTTTTGAACTCTCACGTCACATACCTCCTCAATTGAGAAGGGCTCGTGCGACACGACTTTCTACACAGTCTCATCCTTTCTTTGCCTAACTCACCGACTCCAGATTTAACCGCTATGCTCAATCATAAATTTACTTTACTGGTTAAGTTTGAAACAAACTCCTTTTATCTGTTTTCCCAACTTTCTTTGACTTGCACACTTTTAAACGCCGTATATCGAGACATATCGGCCATTAACGACCAAATTTCTGATATTTCCCCTACACTTGTGGTAATCGTTAGGTCTTTGGCCTTTGCCCACCAGAATATATATATATATATATATATATATATATATATATATATATATATATATATATATATATATATATATATATATATATATATATATATATATATATATATACTTTGCAATACAAATTAAGAGAAATATAAAGCAAATTTTAGAGGTCAAACAGACCGGATTTTCACATACAATGCTAGGCATGCGATATATATATATATATATATATATATATATATATATATATATATATATATATATATATATATATATATATATATATATATATATATATATATATATATAATATAATGTTCACTCACGAAATCTTTTTAATAAATTAGCAGACTAAGAAAATTCAACAATAAGGATTAAAAAATAGAACTTTATAACTAGAATGTTACTGATACAAAAACAACAACAATCACTTCTATTAACACTACTACTAACAATAATAATAATAATTATAAATACTCACCAAAATACTTTCTTCAACGACATATATCATAACGTTATAATCATCTGCCAAAATAGAAATCTACTTAAAACCCATACATTTCTCCTTGGATTTACCACACAAAGATGTTTCAGATTTTCTCTAAAACATTTTCAGTTATAACAATTTGAATCCTTCTATAAACTTATTACATAGTTTCATTGTTAGTGGAATAATTAATAATTTTAAGAATCTATACTACTTCACTCTGCCAAAAAAAAATAAATAAATAAATAAATAAAAAATAAACAACAATAAATTATTAATATTAAAATTAGTCTTTTAAAAATGCTTAAGATAAAAACTTGGAGTTTGTGCAAAGTACTGCAAAGGTTTATATAACGCTATTGTATTATTTTTTAAAGTTTATTTTTCCGTATTATAAAACAGGTAAAGGTATTTTGGTCAAATATCGCGCTTGGGATACTATAAATAAAATTTCCTTATAAATAATAATAATAATAATAATTTCCTGCTGTCTGACATGGAGTATTATTATTTATAATAAACTTTATTATTACTCATCACGATGAGCATCCATAAGAGAAAATATACCAAAAAGTTCAACGTAATAACCAAAAACTATCACGTGGGGAGAAGAGGAGGATTTTTACTTTTTTTTTTTCTAGGGGAGTAAGAGTTTGTCTCATCCACACAGCATTTGAAAATTAGCTTTTCGAACGCTACTTAATAACTTGTAAATATTATTTATATATATAACTATCACAATCGTTCTAATGTAACTGAAGCTAACATTAAAAATAAATAACAATTATAAACTGCACAAAGAATTTGCGGAATGTAATAAAATTAACATTTCATCAGGTTTTAATTCTTTCAGAAATTCAACTTTTCAGAGGATTGACACGGAACACTTCCGATCTCCTGTTTTGGCGTCAGTCACTGTTACTTAATGAACCAAGATTAATTAATTAATTTTAAAAAACAACAACAACATAATTCACTGATAATAAAATGTTCGGCAAGCTATAAATTTACTGGATTGAACACTTGTAACAACGAATATTTGAATTGGGGCTAAATTATAGTTTTAATTAATTTAAATACGTCAGTACATATATATATATATATATATATATATATATATATATATATATATATATATATATATATATATATATATATATATATATATATATATATATATATATATATATATATATATATATATATATATATATATATATATATATATATATATATATATATATATATATATATATATATATATATATATATATATATATATATATATATATATATATATATATATATATATATATATATATATATATATATATATATATATATATATATATATATATATATATATATATATATATATATATATATATATATATATATATATATATATATATATATATATATATATATATATATATATATATATATATATATATATATATATATATATATATATATATATATATATATATATATATATATATATATATATATATATATATATAAAAAATAAAAAAAAAAAAAAAAAAAAAAAAAAAAAAAAAAAAATTAAAAAAAATTAATAAAAAAAAAAAAAAAACACTACGAAAACAAAACTGTTCCCCAAACAGCTTTCATAAAATACTGATATTGCCACGTGTAAATATATTTACAATATAAAAATTACATTAGCGATACTGTAAATGACAATGATGATTTAATAATCAAAATATATATATATATACGATGTTTTCATACAAATTGATAAGGAGATAAAGCTATCAATTAATTAAATATTGTAATGTAATGTATCAAAAAAAGTACGAAAGTGGCTACAAACATTGCTTTTCGATGACGAAATGAGAAACATATCAGTATAATTATCGAAATTTTCCTTTCACATCACTGCAACTCGGATGTTTAGACCGTATATATATATATATATATATATATATATATATATATATATATATATATATATATATATATATATATATATATATATATATATATATATATATATATATATATATATATATATATATATATAATATATATATATATATATATATATATATATATATATAAATATATATATATATATATATATATATATATATATATATATATATATATATATATATATATATATATATATATATATATATATATATATATATATAATATAATATATATATATATATATATATATATAATATATATATAATATATATATATAAAATAAAATAATAATAATAATAATAATAATAATAATAATAATAAAAATAATAATAATAATAATAATAATAATAATAATAATAATAATAATAATAATAATAACGCTAATATAGCTTTTTTTTCTTGCAAATTGAACTAAAACTATTTTTTAGAGGATATTTAAGTGACAATATATAACAATTATTAATTATTAATAATAATTTTTTTAAAAAGAATTATTTTTCATATATTTTTCTAAACACTTTCCAGATACTTTTCACTATGTTAATGGAGAAAAACAAAAAATAAACTTTATAAAAATTATTTTTTTTTTTAAATTTTTTTTTTTTTTTTTTTTTTTTAGTTTAAAAAAATTAAAAAAATGTTTTTTGTTTTTGTTTTTTTCATAAAAAAACAATGAAAATTTTGGCATCTAAAATTAAAATTCAAAGTATTCGAATTTATTTAAACCGAAAACGAATAAAAAAAAATTGGTCAATACTCGAATACTTCGAATACCCAATATTCCGCAAAAGAATATATATATATATATATATATATATATATATATATATATATATATATATATATATATATATATATATATATATATATATATATATATATATATATATATATATATATATATATATATATATTAATTATGACAATATGAATGTTTGTTATTTTAACTTCAATGTATAATTAAATAATCTCACAATTTTTACTTTTTTTTTATTTCCTGTGAGGTCATAATATATATATATATATATATATATATATATATATATATATATATATATATATATATATATATATATATATATATATATATATATATATATATATATATATATATATATATATATATATATAATCCCACAATTTTTACTTTTCTTTTATTTCCTGTGAGGATATATATATATATATATATATATATATATATATATATATATATATATATATATATATATATATATATATATATATATATATATATATATATATATATATATATATATAAAGAGAAAGAGAGAGGCAAATACAATTTAATGATAAAATTGCTAAGATCATACCCGTATGTAATTAAATAAGTACCTTTGTCTCATACAGTTTCCTTCAATGTACTGAACCTGTTAAAAATCTCTGTTATTGTAAATCTCGTAAATATCACAAGAAAATAATTTCTGTGTTACAGCAAAGTTCACCATTTTAAAGGGTAAAATTTGCTTACCGTTAAAAACTTTAAAACAACAATATTTAATATGGGTAAAACCAATTCATTAAATGAATTTATTTAAACAAAGATTTTTCATTATGTGGATAACTACAGTTTTCCATGTATGTATGCATGTAAGTAAAGAGAGAAAGAGAAATTCAAATCCTCAACACTAAAGCGTTTCTCAACCTTTTAAACTAGTGATGGACGATTAATCGTCATGGTTGTTAAAATCGGTATATTTTTCTCAATCGGGATCGTCAATTTTTTGCTGATTATTTTTGCATATATTGGCAAATAAGTATTTCTGCTCCAGCTCCACTCTCTTCTGCTAAGAGTGAAAGGCTTTTTAGTAGTAGGAGATAAATGTACTCTCAAATACGAAATCGAATTACCCCAGAATTCAGAATTTGGAAGATTTAAATTGCATTTTCTTTATTTTTTATTCAAATGTGTAAAAGTGTAATTTTATTATACTGTATAATTCAGGGCGTTCCACTCGCTCTCGGCCCCAGATATACGATTACAGATATCAAAGAAGTGGTCATAAGTTAATAAAATTTGCTACGAATAAACCTTAGTGTTGCATACTTTGCAGTAAACACAATAGAACGAAGGGCGTACATCGATCTTAAAGCCAGAGAAAACTGACTTAACCCACTGAACTACCGTCAACTCTGTGTTCAGCTGAAGGGAAAGAATATGGATTGTACGCAAACATACAAGAAAATATGTGTGGTCTTAACATTACGATGGACCCTTTCCGTGGAAGTAATAATCATTCCATGGGAAATTAAAGATGCCACAGACGTTTCCTCGCAATAGAAGGGGTCTTTCTTGTGAAAGAATTGAAAAGATAAAAGAGGAAACAAAGGTGACTGGAGGAACCCAAAAGTGGATAGAATTATAAGGAGAAATATTAGAAGTTTAGAAATGCAAGACTGCGGCAATGTCTTGGTGGCAACAACCCCATTACTGAAGACCATCAACTCCCAAGTGGTGATGGCGGTGGGCCAGGTGAAGGCTATTTTTGGAAGGATACTTGTGTTAGTCTTTTTTTTTTTTAATGAATGGGTTGCCTGTAAGTATTTATGTGTGAATGAAGGAGAACATAGTCCAGTGTATAAGAAAGTGGAGATGAGAACAGAGTGCATTCCACTGGTCACTGGAGTAAAATGAGAAGTACCCTAACATTCTTTGCCCAATAGGGGTAATCTCATTGACTTGGGAGAGCTACTCCCCTCCCCCATTTTTGGCTAAAGTCTGTTTAAAAGAAAAGTGTCATTATCTGTATTATTTGGATGTCACTATTTGCATCAATTCAAAAGTGACAGAACAATGTACAGAATCTAAAAATAAAGGGTGGTTAAATTGTATGGGCCGATGTTGAATGTGAACCACACCTAAACGTCAAGTTTTTTACTGCATTTCATTTGACTTTTTTCAATTTCAGACTTACTCAATTTGAACCATGGAAAGATACACAATGGAGCAACGTGTTAAAGTTATTCAGGCTTATTATGAAAATGGGCGTTCAAATCAAAATGCATATCGTGCACTTCGTGATTTTTTTGGTCAATTTAATCGTCCAAATGTGCGTACAATCGGAAAAATCGTGAAAAAATTTGAGCAAACCGGGTCTGTAGGAGATTTGAAAAGACCAGTGCATGCTCGTACAGCTCGTACTGCAGAAAATATTGCTGCTGTTCGCGATAGTGTGGCTGAGGAGCCATCCACTTCAACTCGTCGTCGTGCCCAACAATTGCACCTCTCACGCTCGTCGTTGATGAACATTATGCATAAAGACTTGCATTTAAACGCTTACAAGGTGCAATTGACTCAAGAACTAAAGCCTCTTGACCATACAAAACGTCGCCAATGGTCAGATTTGTGGCAAGAAATGGCAACAGTGGATGATCAATTTTCGAGGAAAATCATCTTCAGTGATGAGGCACATTTTCACCTCAGTGGATTCGTCAATAAGCAGAATTGCCGCATTTGGGCGAATGCTAATCCAAGAGTGATTGTCGAAAAACCAATGCACCCACAAAGAGTGACTGTTTGGTGTGGTTTATGGGCTGGCGGCATCATCGGGCCGTATTTTTTCCAAAATGAGGCCGGTCAGGCAGTTACTGTGAATGGTGTTCGCTATCGTGAGATGATAACGAACTTTTTATGGCACGAATTGGAAGGTATGGATGTGGACGATATGTGGTTTCAACAGGACGGTGCCACTTGCCACACAGCTAACGAAACAATGGCTATTTTGCGCGACAAATTCAATGGCCGTGTTATCTCACGTGGTGGCGATGTCAATTGGCCGCCAAGATCATGTGATTTGACACCGTTGGACTTCTTTCTTTGGGGTTATTTGAAAGAAAAGGTGTACGTCGATAAGCCAGCAACAATTCAAGAGCTAAAGGATGAGATAATTCGGCACATTAACGGCATAGAACCCCAATTATGCCTCAGCGTCATCGAAAATTTGGACCATCGGATGGAGGTGTGCCGCCGAGGTCGCGGCGGCCATTTGGCCGATATTTTGTTCCATACATAATTGAACCATACCATATTATCATAATAAAAAGAAATGACAATAAATTCCTAAGTAATTTGTGTTTTATTCAAAATCAACATCGGCCCTTAAAATCAAAAACCACCCTATAACAATGTTATGGATTTTAAACTGTAATTTTGCTTACATGAATAGTGTTAATAAAATCAATCTCCATAATGAATAAATTATTATGTTAGACCATAAACTGAATACTGTGTATGAGTTTGAACCCTATACCTCAGAAAAAACACTGAAATGCTTAAGGCAATACAATGTACAGCTACAAGAACAAATTTTGATTTTTGCAAACAAGAGTCATTAGATGAGATTGAAGGAACTGGGTATGTTTTCTATGGAAAGATTTCTTATAGTTGATAAAATTAAGATTTCTAAAATATTTTTATCTCTCACTTGAATAGATGAGATAAGTTCTTCATACTAGACCATAGTAGAACAAGAAGTCACAAAAAGGAAAATAAAAAGAAAGAATTTTTTCAGCATTTGAGAAAATACTTCTTTAGCAATTGAGTAATTATTATTTGAAATAGTTTGTTTCAAGATGTGATAACTTGAGGTTCCCTTGTAACTTAAATAATTTTGGTATTATACTGTAGACTTAACATAAAGGGATTATATATTTGCTTTAAAGTGGTATTATCATGAGTAATAGTTGTGTCACAAAATAAAAAAATTTAAAATATTAAAAATTGGATGCTTGACTAATAGGGAGTTAATAGCTATAACATCTATAGTTCAGTAATATATAAACTATTTATGTAGTATCTCTTTTTAATTTAAATTGGAAGCTCTATGGGCTGAGATAGCAATTGTAAAAAAAAAAAATCATTCTAAAAATAATAACTTTATTGATAGTTAAAAGAATTGTTTACATATTATAATCATATATTCTAGAAGAATTTTGTTGATAAAAATATTATATTTTTTAAAACCCTAGCTGGAACTGGAACATGAATTAAACCTGAAATTTCAGTACATCTCTAATATTAGGATTGACATTCAAAACTTAATCAATAATCCCACCTAATAAAATGCCCAATAAAACTCACTAGTTATATTTTGCCATATTTTTGTAATTTTGAGAATTTAATGAATTTACAATTTACAATTTATTATAAAGTATATATATATACAGGTCAGCATTTATCACTGACCAAATGATTTTGCACTTGTGGCTGGCAAGATAAGAAAAATCTGATTTTTAAATGTACAAAACAATTATATATTTAATTCTATATCATCTATAAAAATATGAAAATATTTATTCCTTTAAAAATAAAACATTAAAATTCCTTTTTATATTACATTACAACTAATGAGTAACCAAATAAAAATTCATTTCCTATATCTTTGCATAAGTCAATGAGTTTCATCACCTTTTCAGTTCAGTATGCCTCTTAGTTTAATTAATACAAAACAAATTGTTTAGAAGATCTTCTATGTTTACGTTGAGCTTGCGGAACAGTAATGATTGCCACATAAAAAGTTATAAATCCAATCTATAATTTTATTAGGCAATCTTATTTATCTTTTTATATTTTCAAAACTTTCCACCAACTGCAAAGATTCATACTTTCATTAAAATTTTTGTCAAACATTTGGAGAGAGAGAAGATGCTTGAGTATCTCAGCTATAAACTTTAAGTACACAGTATAGCAAAATTCACAATTTAATTAAAACTATAACAGAAAAACAATTTCTTTTTCAATTACATAAAATATAAAATTACAGACATAATAGTTTAATATGCAATCCAACTTCCATAGTTTTATAAATGTCACTTGAACATTTATACAGCTTTTGGGGGATCTTGATATATAAATTTTAATTGTGTGCATATATATATATATATATATATATATATATATATATATATATATATATATATATATATATATATATATATATATATATATATATATATATATATATATATATATATATATATATATATATATATTAGTTTGACTGGGGTGATCAATTGGCTATCAAAGAAAGTCCAACAAAATGTAATGGACTAAAAAGGAATGGAAGGAAAAAAAAAATGGAAGTTATTCTGTACACTACATGAAAGAAAAATCGATATAATCGAGTCCATTGATGCTAACCTCGCCTAGACAAGGAGAATAGATCGACTCAACTAGAACCACCTCCTCATCAGTGGATTTAACCAACTGAAAAGTTTTCGTCTTTAATATAATTTAACTTAGTAATGGATATATATATATATATATATATATATATATATATATATATATATATATATATATATATATATATATATATATATATATATATATATATATATATATTTCAAGGTTGGCAATAACAAAATATAAAATAGAACCAAACTCACCTACGAAAAAGAAAATATAAAACTTGCCAGTTTAAAATTATTATTTATTTGTAATTTAAAAAAAAATTTGAATTAATATTCATATAGGGCCTACATTATTTTGCAGAATTTAAGTTACCATTTACAATAGTTTTAATGACTTTGCATTTGTAGTTTCTGAGAAAAAAAATCTGGTCCTTGAAATGTTCTAAAACCTAATTACAAAGGTGGGAAAGACCTACCATAGATAATTATTATATATGAATCTTATTATACTCCACTAAGATTCATTTTATCAAATAAATGATACTAAAAAAAAAAAAAACATTTAACTAATTATTTTAAACCTGAACAATAAATTTTTTTATTATGATAAAAACAACTAATAATTTGCCAATTTAAAATTTCTGCTTCATACTTTGTACTCTATAACAAGCTTCTGAGATTTTTTTCAACTTCATACAATACCAAATGTTGACAAAATCCTCAAAATTTACATGGAGCTTGCAGAAGAGCTATGAGTTATCACAAAAACAAAAAAAAATTTTAAATTTATTACTTAAATTATAGGCTTCCACCATCTGAAACAATTCCTATCTTTAAGCATATGACTAGAGAAGAAACTCAAGTGTCACAAACACAAAAAATCAAAGGGTTATTTTAAAGAAAATTATTAATATAAAAAATTTAAAATACAATTCAACTACTATAGCTTCAAAAATGAGAACTATATGTGTGTTGGGGAATCAGGATATTTAAAATATCAATCGCTTCTGGGCGGGAGAAAAGGTTTCAACTTGAATAAAGCTTCTACAATGGAGTCAGAAAATATAACAAAAACAACAAAGGTGCCTTTGCTATGTTTTTAGAATATAGTGACAAGGTTCTAGTTATAAGATATCTTAAAATACTCTGAAAACTTTCTTATTATTCCCAGAGAATGATTCATATACTGTCAGTTAAGTTGTGAATTTTATAAGCTGAGAAAGAAATTCCCAATTTCCCAGAAGAGCATAAAGCACTGGCAAAGAATTTCTTAAACCTTTTTTGAAATTAGTTTTATGGATTTAAAAATATATTGTACATTAAAAATAATAAGTAAATAAATAAAGTTTCTCTCTCTCTCAAAAAAATTGAACCTTCACTGAAATACAAAAACTATTAATGTATTTTAAAATCTGTGATTTACATAAATAATAAATTTTTTTAACAACTTTAAATATTGTCAGAAATAAAAATGATATTTATTTCAATGAATAAAAATGATGATAGTAATACTAATGAATAAGTATAATTAGTATGTTATCGGGTAATACGGTATCCAATTATATATATATATATATATATATATATATATATATATATATATATATATATATATATATATATATATATATATATATATATATTTATTATGAAAATAAGAAAATAAAATTTAATCACAGTTTATAACTCCAAAAGTATTAAAAAAAATAAAATAAAAACAAAAAAAAACCTTTAATACAGAATGGTTAATCCATCTGCTTTCATCATTTTCATAAACAAATTCACCTTTGGTTTTGGCATATAATACTTTTTATAGTAAAATTTTAATGTTTGTTTCTTATTTTTTGTACAAAAGTGATTTTACACCCTTCATTTGGTTTTCTTTAATACATTTTCATTTGTTCATAATTTATTTACATTAAAATTATTGTGCCTACACTGAACTGAAGAATTACCAGCACTTGTTAAAATTTTTCATAGTTTCCCATGTAAATGTCACCAGAAGCTGAAATATTGACTATATCTGCCATATATCATGCTCGCATTACACAGCCAACAAGCACACAAACAAAATAATAAAAATGATATAATGTTTGTCCGATTAACCACCAAAGAGATTTATCGTTTATATAAAAAATATCACTTAAGAAATAAGTCACAATTTAAAGAGATGTCCTGTGGCCCTGAGATATCACAATAGTGATTGATACACTTTGACTCGAGTCACCAAATGACACATTGGGTACTTTAACTACTACAAAGACCAACAAAAACATAATTTTCAATACAATGGTAAAGGTTAAGAGAAAGATAGATTTCTGCCTGTTCGTTTATTAATAATTTTTTAATGTTAGGATGCAAATGGGTGGGCGAGCGCACACATACACACACACGTATTTGGGAATAACAGTACAGGGATAATATCTCCAGTTCCTCTTTCTTAATCATTTTTATTGATAAATAAAAATATTAAGCTAAAAAATTTTGAAGCCAACAAATACTTTTAAAATGTTCAAAAAGAGCCAGGAAAGACATTCTGTAGCTTTCAATTGCATAAAGGGGATGGTCCATTTTCAAAACTTTTTTTTTTATTATTTGACCGATTGAGCTGAAATTTACAATGTATATGCATTTTTTAAATTAATTAGCATTCGATTTCTGACGTTTTTTCTGAGTTTCTAACGGTTTGGCAGTTATAGGGGGTCAAAATTCAAAAAGAGATTAAAGAGAACTGGTAAATTGTAATGGTCAGAATGATCCAAAAATTCCCCTGTACATTCTTAGCCCCAATTTCTACAACAATAAATCACAACATTTGGGAATATTACGGATAGCGTTTGATTATAGAAGTTCAAATTTTTTTTTGAAAAAAAAATTGAAAAAAACATACCCTTCCGGAGAAAAAAATTTATTAAAAAAAAATCCCTGTCTTTAATGTTTTTGAAATTTGGGAATTATTTAGAGGAGGGATGGATCTAAAACTTTTATTTAAGACACTTTTAAAATTAATTGTTTGATTCGAGATACAGCCTCTCAAACTTTGGAAAATTTGAAATTTCGTCGAAAATTCGGCCATTTTCGATAAGCTGTATCTCGAATCAGACAAATAGGTTTTAAAAGTGTTTTAAATAAAAGTTTTAGATCTATCCCTCCTCTAATAAACTTCCTAAAAACATTACTTCCAATCCAGATTTTTTTTTTAACAAATTTTTTTGTCCGAAGATGTGAATTTTCCAAAATTGGAAAAAAAAAATTTCGAAACCTGGTCAAGTAAGGGCATATAACCTGTTTTCTGTTATGCACACATCAAAACTCTGTAAGAAGTTTTTGTAGCCAATAGATTTTGAAATATACACACCAAAATAATTTTTTATGGAGCTTCACCGTAGATTTAAACTCACCTTAAATTTCAGAAATATCTTCTAAACTTTAAATCCCTCGTAAAAACGTTAGGAATGGAGTTTTTTCGTCGGGAAAAAAAGCTATCTATACTGAAATTTTCAGGAAAATCGGATGAAAAAATTTTTTTTTTCAACAATGGAGCCTCCCCAATTAAAAACTGCATAAAGAGTATATTCTCACTGTTTATGTCAGAATGTATAAATTTGACATTAGGATGAACCTTGACAAATGTGTTCTCGGCACGCACACCCTCACATTCCACGTGCACACTATTTCTGCCTTTTCAGGATCATGTCTCTGTGATCAGTGACTTTTCTCTCCCGGAGACACAGCACCAACTTCGTCAGAATTTCGGGATGATAAAATTATTTGATCATCTCATCCCTTCTACAGCAGTCCAACTTTCTTCTCTCAGTCCTCCTCTCGTACAGTCCATGAAGATCTACTGGACTAGAGCTGCTCATCAGGCTTTCGCTGATACTAAGTTTGCTCATATGTAACTTGCTCTCCTCGTCTATCAGCAAGAGATCGCTTTTAAAAACTATTTGTATAATTTCATTATTTTATCTATTTTAAGTTTTCTTTAATAGTGGAGAAATTATATTAAATTCTCCTTCATAAGGTTTTATATAATTGGTTAGTTCATAAAACAGTTTGGCACTTAAACAAACTGCAGGCTTTAAAGTTCGCTTTTTTTTCAAATTTTCGTCAAACCGTTTAGACGTATTAATAAAATGTAAGTTATTTTGTTTGTTATAAGATTTCAAAGTTCTGAATTTAAGGTATGAGGTAATTTTTATTTTCATTTTTTCTTACTATTCTTTCAATTAATTCTTCTCAAAATGTACCTCTAATAAGTTCTAATTGTTAATATATAATTCAGATTAACCATTCAAAAAATTAAAATATTTGGAACTGTATATGGTAAGTCCAAGAATAACATTTCATTTAAACAAATTCCAATTTCATTCAGATCATCTAAATAAGTTAGTTACTGCAAAAAAAAAAAAGTGACAAAAACTACTATAAATCTATGTTAATATTAAAAGCAACTATATATAGTGTTTAGATTGTAAGAAGTTTCTTGTCTTCTGATTTATGCTTGGCCACTCGTGTTACATTTAAAAAATTTATCTTATCACGGAGTTCATAATAAGTACTTACCTAGCCTTTGACAACATGGTTAGGAAGATAAATTTTAAAACATATTTAAAATTATAAAACGCTCCACCATTTCTCATCATTTCAAGTGAAACAATAAAATCAATGTGCTTTTTTTTTTTTTTTTTTTTTATCAGCAAGAGATCGCTAAATTTTTTAGTTTCTGAATTAATACAGAATTTATATGGTGGTATAACCAGTTTGGTATAACAACTAATTATATTCGATTTAACATACTAAATAATAATAATAATAATAATAATAATATATAATAATAATAATAATAATAATGATAATAATAATAATAATAAAAATACTGTTCAATAACTAATAATTAAAATCACGGAGTTCATATTCAGTCATTTCTGTACACTTATAATCTAAGTACTTACCAAGCCTTTGACAACATGGTTAGGAAGATGAATTTTAACATATATTTAAATTTATAAAACGCTCCACCAATTCTTATCATTTCACAGTATTTTAAAGTTATTTATTTTTTTTAAATTTATTTACTTTTATTTTTCGTTTAAGAACAATGTTTTCAACGTTATCTCACTTTAAAAGTTAAACTTCAAATCATAAGGTTTGCCAAATGCTTAAACATATGTTAAAACTTACTCATAATAATATAATTGCATAACTAATTAAATAGTATATATTATATATATATATATATATATATATTATATATATATATATATATATATATATATATATATATATATATATATATATATATATATATATATATATATATTATATATATATATATATATATATATATATATATATATATATATATATATATATATATATATATATATATATATATCCTATTGCCTAGGAAAAGAGGGTGACCGCCAAGGTTCCCGAGTTTGCTGTAATTATATTATTATAAAATTTATAAAAATTACAAATTTTCAAAAAATGCTGCACTAACATTCAAATTTTGTAAAATAGAATAAACGTTTTATATATAAGATTATATAAGTTGTGTTCGCTCGTCAAATGTGGATGGAAATTGTAGATATAGCTAATTAAAATAGTCTTATAACACACAAATTCATAAAAGGAAAATTTACAATATATATATATATATATATATATATATATATATATATATATATATATATATATATATATATATATATATATATATATATATATATATATATATATATATATATATATATATATATATATATATATATACCTCCTGCGGGAAAATATCAGAGGCCTACAAATTTATTAGTTGGAAGATTCAATGTAAGTCCTAATTAATTAAATTAAAGGTTAACAAGTCCCTATACATTGTGTTTGAAGGTGCGCAAGTCAAAGGAGGTTAGAAAAGTGGTTGAAGAAAGTGTGTCCCAAACTTTATCAGTGGAATGCATGTAAGATTGGACATTGCATTTAAGTCTGGGGTCAGAGTTGGACAGAGAAAGGATGAGACTGTATGGTAAGCCTTGTCGCACGAGCCTTTCTTAATGGAAAAAGTATATGACGGTTAGAGTTCAAAAATGATATAGGTTATATTAGCGATAAAATAGATAGAGTGACCCACCACTTCGAATTGTATAAAGAGAATGGAGAAAGTTAAAGAGAGAAGAAGAGTTGATAAGACGAAAAGTCCTAGACCTCGCCTTTTCAATGAGATGCATGAGCGAAACCACCTCAGATTTGCGAGGCGTACTCCATACGGGGCAAACACCCCTATAAAGAGTATATAACTGGAGTGCGTCAATAAATTTTGAAGGCGCCTCAGAACGCCCAACCTCTTAAAAACTTGTTTAGAAAGAGAAGTAAAGTGGTCCTTCCGAGGGAGATCACGAGAAAAAAAAAAAACGAAAATATTAAAGAAAGACGAAAGTTTGAGTTGTGTTTACAAAGATGTAATAGTTGTGTAAAAGAATGTGTCGAGTAGATAGATGGAGGAACTAAGTTTTTGAGTCATTGAAACCAACCATGTTTTCTCTGCCCCAATTTGTAATACGAAAGAAATCAGAGGTCAGTTGATCCAAGGTAACCCTCCTAGGGGTAATTACCTGTTGTTATAATTGTTTTCAAAATCAGAAGTGTAATGAATTGTGGAGTTATTGGCATAGAAGTGGAGAGGTTATGAAGTAACAGAGACAAGGTCGTTAATGAACAGAAGGAAAAAGAGTTGGAGATGGGACAGATCACTGATTAACACCACTATTAATAGATTTAAAGGATAAATGGTTGCCGTCTACAGCAGCTGCGATTGAACGCCCGGAAAGCAAATCAGAGAAAAGGATCCATTATGCCAGACTCTATCAAAGACTATCGTTATGTCTAGCATAACAGAGTCAGAGAGTAGAGCAAGATCACTAGTAAAGCGCTCTTTAGGAAAGTCATACTGGCAATAAGATATAAGATTGGAAGAATCGAGATATTTCCAAATCTTCCTGATTATGAAAGATAGGAAAACATTAGAAATAACGGAGGTTAAAGAAATGTGAAGATAGTTAGAAGATCGCGAGAGTTCCTCATTCTTCGGCAAACTAATTTCCACCAGAATTGGGGAAACACCGGAAATCTGGTCAAGTTAAAGGACAGCATGCCCCGATACACAGCGTACGTGTAAAAGTTAAGTTAGGAAGTTAGGAAAACAAAAAGGGATTGTGTTCCAGACTTTACCAGTAAAGTACATGCAAAATTACGCATAGCGGTTAAGTCTGGGGTCAGGGAGTTGGACAGAGAAAGGATGAGACTTTGTAGAAAGGCGTATCGCACGAGTCCATTTCAATGGAGAAGGCGCGAAGGGAGAGTTCAGAAGAGCAATGTCCATTGTAATAACGATAGTATAGAGAGAGTGACATAACAATTCGAGCAGAAAGACTATATATATATATATATATATATATATATATAATATATATATATATATATATATATATATATATATATATATATATATATATATATATATATATATATATATATATATATATATATATATATAGGAACCGACCGGGGCTGGAATTTGGCCGGGGCCGGGGCCGGGGCCGGGTCACCCAAATTTGGCCGGGGTCACCCAAATTTGGGGCCGGGGCCGGGGTTCTGGCCGGGGTTGCCTAAAATTTGTAAAGAGGTCAAAAGCACTGAAATTTTACTTCAAAAAAATTAGATATAAATTTAATTGAGGTTTATTTAATTATATGAAAGGCGTAGAATAGCCAAAATTCACTTAAATTAATGATTATATGGATTTTCTCCGAAAAAAATTCCTTAACAGGAAAATTTGGAAACACCTTAATTCTTCTAATCTTATCTCTGATCGCCAGAATGGCTTTCGTAAAGAACGTTCTACTGGTGATCTTCTTTCCCTACTTTCTGACTCTTGATCATCCGCTCTTCGGGGTTTCGGTGAATCTTTCGCTGTGGCGCTAGACATATCGAATCCTTCGATAGAGTCTGGCACAAAGCTTTGATTTCCAAACTTCCCTCTTTCGGAATCTATCCTTCTCTCTGTAACCTTTTCTCTAATTTCCTTTCCGGTCGTTCTATAGCAGCTATTGTTGACGGCCCCGTTCTTCTTATAAATCTATAAATAGTGGTGTTCCTCAAGGATCTGTTGTATCTCCAACTCTTTTTCTAATTTTTAATAATGATCTTCTCTCTATTACTTCGTCTCCTATACCCTCCTATGCCAATGATTCCACCCTTCATTACTCCTTTCAATTTGAAAGACGTCCCTCCCAACAACAGTTGATAGATTCAAGAAGGATGGCCTTAAAGCAACTGACCTCTGATCTTTCTCGTATTTCAAAGTGGGAGAGAGAAAACATAATCGCTTTCAAAGCCTCAAAAACTCAATTCCTCCATCTTTCTACTCGACACAATCTTCCACACAACTATGATACCTTCATCGAAAAATTTCAACTCAAACCTTCATCTGTCCTCAATATTCTCGGTGTTTGTTTTTCAAGTGATCTTTCTTGGAAAGATCACATTATTTCTCTCACTAAACAAGCTTTTAAGAGGTTAGGTGTTCTGAGGCGCCTTCGTCGTTTTTTTTACGCCATCCCAGTTGCTTGCTCTGTATAGGGGTATTGTTCGCCCCTGTAAGGGGTACGCCTCGCACATCTGGGGTGGTTCCACACACATACAGCTCTTCTCGAAAAGGTGGAGTCTAGGGCATTTCATCTTATAAACTCTTTTGCTCTTACTTACTCTCTCCAATCTCTTTCTTCCTGTCGAATTGTTGCGTCACTTTTTCTATACTATCTCTATAACAACCGACATTGCTCTTCTGAACTCTCACGTCGCATACCTCCTCCATTGTGAAGGGCTCGTGCGACACTGCTTTCTACACAGTCTCATCTTTTCTCTGTCCAACTCTCCGACCCCAGTCTTAACCGCTGTGCTCACTCTAACATGTACTCTACTGGTAAAGTCTGGAACACACTCCCTTTATCTATTTTCCCAACTTCCTTTGACTTGCACATTTTCAATTGCCGTGTGTCGGGTCACGTCGGCCATTAGCGACCAGATCCATAATGTTCAAAATTCTGGTGGAATTTGGTGGGCCTCCGGCCTTTGCTCACCAGAGGAGACAAAAATATATATATATATATATATATATATATATATATATATATATATATATATATATATATATATATATATATATATATATATATATATATATATATATATATATATATATATATATATATATATATATATATATATATATATATATTAAATGCTATTTGTTTGAAGAGAGATATAGCCTAAAAACTTTGGGAATTTATGAAATTTGGTAAAAAATTTGACTGTCTTCAAGGCTATATCTCGAAACCAACGAATCGCATTGAATAAAGTATAGAGAGGAATTTGTATCCCCATCCCTCCTCTATACACGCACCAAAAATAAATGTTATAGTTGTAGTTTTTTTGTTTTAATTTTTTGTCCGAAAAGGTGGATTTTTTTTAAAATAGTTGTTCAGTTTTTGGGTTATAACGTTTTTCCTGTAACTCTAGAAACAAAAGTCTGTTACAAGTTTTTGTTGCCAATAGAATTCTAAATAGACTTAGGAAAACACTAGAAAAAGAGAAAAACTATATACACTGAAAATTTCAGGAGAATCGGCTGAAAATTAAAAAAAAAAAAAGTTTGAAATTGGATTGTCCCTTCAAGTATAATTTCCCATTTTAACCCCGGCCGGCAAACCCCGGTTTTCCCTGATTTTTAGCCGGGGCCGGGGCCGGGGCCGGGGTCAGTAAAAATGGCCGGGGCCCCGGTCGGTTCCTATATAGTATATATATATATATATATATATATATATATATATATATATATATATATATATATATATATATATATATATATATATATATATATATATATATATATATATATATATATATATATATATATATATATATATATATATATATATATATATATATATATATATATATATATATATATATATATATATATATATTTGACATACACAAGCACCCATCCAAATCCTTTATCGATAAAGGATTTGGATAGATGCTTTGACCGAAAAGTATATGGTTCGATACTGGATCCAGTATCAAAACTATATACCTTTCGGTCAAAGTCCAATACACTACCACTGGACCATGCCAGCAGATTTAAAGTTAACTTCAATATATATATATATATATATATATATATATATATATATATATATATATATATATATATATATATATATATATATATATATATATATATATATATATATATATATATATATATATATATATATATATATATATATATATATATATATATATATATATATATATATATATATATATATATATATATATATATATATATATATATATATATATATATATATATATATATATATATATATATATATATATATATATATATATATATATATATATATATATATATATATATATATATATATATATATATATATATATATATATATATATATATATATATATATATATATATATAAATCTGGCATTTTGCTAAAAGTTTTAAGTCTGCCTTGTTTCCCCTTTCCTTCCTATAGTATTTTCTGACGGTACAACTGTCGTTTTTTATTATGATAAAAATCTGAACTCCTAGCTCAAACATTTGCCTCAAATTTCTTCTCTACCTTCTCCAACTCATGCTTAATATTGGGAATTCTTCTAAAGACGTTATTTATGTTCTCTCGGAGCTTAATAAAATGTAGGAGTATGGTCCTGACTGTATCCCTCCTTTGGTTCTCAAAACTGTGTCAAAAATAAAGGAACCCCTCTCAACCCTATATTTTTAACTTTTCTTTCAAAAGTTTTTTATATTTATCCTTAGTAGGAAGATTTGGAAATCCCATTGTTCTTCTAATCATTGACGCATGGCCATTATGGCTTTCGTGATGAACGCTCTGCCGGTGATCTTTTTCTTCTCTCTGATACCTGATTCTTCGATCTTCGGCATTTCGGTGAATCTTTTTCTGTGATGCTAGACATATCGAATGCCCTCGAAATTTCACGAAACTCTGATTTCTAAAGTTCCCTCTTTTGGTATATGTCCTTCTCTTTGGTGCTCTCTCTTTTTCCTTCCAGTCGTTTTATAGCTGTTGTTGAAAACGGTAACCTTTCATTCTTTAAATCCATGTATATTAATAATGATATTCATCAGGGTCCTGTTCTATCCCAAATTTTTTTCCTACTTTTCGTTAATGACTTTCTATTACTTTTCATCACCCATTTACTCCTAACTCAACGACTACACCTTTCAATTTGAAAGATGCAACGAACCAAAATTTAATTGATACTATAATTGTTGCGTTGGGGCAACAAACTTCTGCTCTTTCTCGAATTTCCAATCGAGGCAAAGAAAACATGGTTGTTTTCAATACCTCAAAAATTCAGTTCAAGTTTCTATTTTCTTAATTATATATAAGTTGTATATGGCGTACTTTTGGTACGTAACGTAGTTTGGTGTGTTGAACTTTAGTCTAAAATTATCTTAAGCTTGTTTTAATTTTTAATGAAATGATTAAAATTATCTGGCGTGTTCAGAGTGGGCCACTTGCCTTTTCCCACGAGAAGTTTTATTATGTGTCTTAACAACGCTAATTTTTATTTATTGACCTTAACGACGCAAATCTTAAAAATGAAACTGTCTAAGCAATAAGGCAAGATTGCTTCAAATTAAAGACATTTCTATTTCGATACCACATTTATTAAGAATATTTTAATCACATAGAAGAAACTAAAAAATAACGGAGGTTAAAATCTGGGGTAATTATTGATAATAACCACTATAAAATTAATAAAATTAACTTTCTTTCAAAATAAACTAAAATCAGCATAAATGCTTATCAATATATGTCAACGAATTAAGTTGACACCAACTAATTATACACTATATTTGATTCAATCTGACATCTTATTAAAAAGGGAGAAAAGTAAAGTATTATAATAAAATAACATTCCAAACGTATTTCTCTCTCTGTAATTTTCTTTATTGTTCTGAAGTTTGGGGGTCTTAGTTTCATTTCATAGATATGTTATTGCAGGTAACTAACACACACACTGCTCAAACACCATTTCCTTTAAACAAAATAAATAAAGTGAAAATTTACAACTGATACCGATATTAAATTTACACAGATAGATCTACGCTATTCTCATTCTCATTTTGGTTTAAGTTGATTATGCGTTGTTAAAAGATAAGTTGTTCAAGGTAAAGAATATTTATGAGCTACTTCTATGCTGGAATGGAATGGCTGACTAATATTTGTTGGGAGTTGTGTGCTTACTGAACTTTGATTTTGCCAAAGTTTATTATTAATTCTACCGTTTTAGATATATATATATATATATATATATATATATATATATATATATATATATATATATATATATATATATATATATATATATATATATATATATATATATATATATATATATATATATATATATATATATATATATATATATATATATATTTTTTTTTTTACAACGTTAAAGCTTTTTATTAATCATTTATCAAATAACACTTTAAATCCACAGGAAGTTAATCCTAATTCTCTCTCTGATGAAACAATGAATCGTATATCTCAGTGAGAAAAATTATGCAAAGCTGCAATAAACAAACCAAATATTTAAATAATAATGATACGCCAATAATAATTTTATTAAATAATTACTATAAATTGTTATTAAAAATAAAAACTTCAATATAAACAACTTTCAATTCTTTTGAAAATACAACTCTGCTCATTACAATATTTTAAAATACTTCTTTAGGAAATTGAAGAAAACCTTAATGAATACTCATTGCTTTTTTGAATGCCTCCCAATTTTTTATCTAAGGTTACCAACCTGCTCAGCTCACTTATGATAAATAAATATTTCAAATATTTCTGGAACAGGTACTTTTCTTTTTTAAATACTGAAGTGCCTGAAAGCAATATAAATATTTATTTTTAAAAAAATCGATATATATATATATATATATATATATATATATATATATATATATATATATATATATATATATATATATATATATATATATATATATATATATATATATATATATATATATATATATATATATATATATATATATATCATGAACACTGAAAAATCATTAAAGGAGAACTTTATAAAAGTTGCTACTATGGAATACAGTCAACAATTAACATTACACTACTTCCAAAATTCAAATCCTATTGCTGCAAATACAATGGATTAAATATAAATATAAATATAAAGGAAATCCAAGAAGTAGGATTGTAATTTTTATAATATTACTAACAGAAAACCAAGTAAATAATCATTTAAGATATGCTTATGATTCTCAAGTTATAAATTTAATATCCTAATTTTAGAATAAATAGAAAGGGTGGATGGTGTTTTGTATGTACCTTAAGGTACAAAAAGGGTGTATATCTTAAAGATTACTGTGGGTTTACAAGCCCCAACTTCACAAACAAGGTAAACACTACAATAAACCTTCTGGACAAAAGGAAAGCAATCAATGATCGGTCTTGGGATGGAATGGAACTCTAATTAAATTAAAAAAACTCGAGAAAAATAATGCACAATGAAACAAAACTTGAGATAATGTATAAATAACATGAGATAGAAACTTCGAGCAGAATAAAAAAAAATAATTAAAATACAATCAATGCATAACAATATTACCTTTTTATATTCCATCAACTGAGCAACAATGTAACCTTTATATTCTCTCAAGAAAGTATCATCATCAGTAGATAATGAAGAGGAACTATGTTTAACATTTTGCTTCTTCTGTTTTTTATCTTTCCGAACTTTGGTGGTTTCTCCAATCTAAAAACAAATACTAAAAAGTTACTATAACAATATTAGGCCTTTGAGGACAGGTAATGCATATTACAAAAAAAAGTAATTCATATATACCATGTCTAATGTGGTAATGAGAGATATCTAAAAACAAATTCGAACAAAGATTTTAGCACTTATGCACATAAGGAATAAAGAAGTTACACCGTGCTTTAAGTAATTATTACAAAATTATGCATTATAACAAAAATTTACAATTATGGCTCAATAAATAGCTACTGATGTTAAATGTTCCACTATAATTAAAATAAAAGCTCGAAAATTAAATAAATACTCTCAAATAGTTTTAAATTAATCTTTATGCGGGATTAAATAAAGCTACTTTAACAGTAAACTAAATTAAATTTTTAAAATTTTTAAAAGGTTATATATATATATATATATATATATATATATATATATATATATATATATATATATATATATATATATATATATATATATATATATATATATATATATATATATATATATATATATATATATATATATATATATATATATATATATATAAAATAGAAAATCACAATTTAAATAAAGAGGGGTCAGAAGAAAAAAAATTCATACGATATTTTATTAGAATTTAATCAATAACAGGATCCTTCATTTTCACTAACTACCAATTATTATCAGTTTTCTTTTTACCGTTCATTGTGATAAATTCCGGCATTGGTAATAATCAGGTGATGCAATAAATGGAGAAATGGGAGATTGTATGTAATTTTCTCCCAGTCGCCATCTTCAATCTTTACAAGTGTAAATTACCTGCTTATCCTGGTTGAACACCACACGTATACAGTTGATAAAACAATACCTCTCTTCCTAAACAGCAGTGTTTAAAGGCTCAAAACAACTTACATAAATCATTATGCTGACAAATAGCAACAGAAAGAGGATCACATCAACCCAATCTCACCAAACACTTAACAAAACTTTCTTGGGTGGAGGTCCATTTTGAGATAATTTGTATTTTAAATCTTATGTGCTACTTAAACACGCCAAAAGTAGAGTATTCTAAGTTATCCAAATTTTTGTGATGACAACTTGATCAACTTAATCGTATATAAATATGCAAATAGTAGTAAGCATTATTGCCATTTGAGCATTAAATAAAATAGCAAGTCTTATTCAATATTTGGATTTTAGATTTCAGATAATAATTATGAGGTATATATATATATATATATATATATATATATATATATATATATATATATATATATATATATATATATATATATATATATATATATATATATATATATATATATATATATATATATATATATATATATATATATATATATATGAAAAAAATCAGGAGTCGAAATGAAACCCACCAGAACTGGTATAGTTATGAACAAAAAGAACTAATTATTAAACCCTAATCTTAAAACATGCATAATTTTTAACTCATTAACTAGCTAACTACGTGCAATAAAAATAGTATATATATATATATATATATATATATATATATATATATATATATATATATATATATATATATATATATATATATATATATATATATATATATATATATATATATATATATATATATATATATAATATATATATAAATATATAATAAAAGGAAATAATAATAATAATAATAATAATAATAATAATAATAATAATAATAATAATAATAATAATAATAATAATAATAATAATAATAATAATAATAATAATAATAATAATAATAATAATAATAATAATAATAATAATAATAATAATAATAATAATAATAATAGCGTTTAAAGATAAAGAATTTAAAAGAACCAATACCTTTAAAAGCACCATAAATTTCAAGCAAATTCAGCTTAAAATAAGATGATGAACCTAGAAAAGAAAAAATAAGAATTATGATCAGATAGAAAAGACCATTAAGTATTCCACGATATATATATATATATATATATATATATATATATATATATATATATATATATATATATATATATATATATATATATATATATATATATATATATATATATATATATATATATATATATATATATATATATATATATATATACATCATGCAAAACTAGTAATATTCTACTTTTAATTCTTTTTTGTATAAACTTTAAGAAAACAATATTGGGAAAAAATTTACGTAGAACGTATGAGTGATAGAATGTCATAATTGAAAGAAACATTAATTTGAAAGATCATATAGCTTAAAAATTTTCCACCTGCTTCAATGTTTATTCAAGCAACTTCTAAAAACAAAGTCAGTATTTCTTTTTAGGGATGAGGGGAGAATAAACAAGTTAATAACAAACTCTCCAAAAAATTTAACCATAATTTTACTTACTACAGTTATGTTGCTTTTCGCCTTTTTTCTCTCATTTTTAAGAGCTTTTCTACAGACTCTCAATTCCTGGTTCCGAAATCGTAAATATGCTATTTCTTCTCTGAGAAAATTTAATTTCCTCTGAATTTTTCTGAAAGAATAAAATGAATGTCATTAATATGTCGAAGAATTTATGGAAATGATTCACTAGTTAAAAAAAAAAATAACAGGGAAAAGATTAGTTAGATTTGGTGTACACCACATAATTTCCTTTCTAATCATATCTCTCCTCTTACATAGTGCACTTATCTCTGATACATGACTAAATAACTGAATTTGAGATAAATTCTTTAAGGGAAAGTAATATTCTTGCATCAATAATTTCTTTCTTTAACTCCTTTTATGTTTTAATAATCCCGAAGTAGTTTACAGTACGTCGGAACTCAGAAACTCTGAATGCCAAATATCTTTTAGCAAAAGAGGACTTATTAAGTTTATTTTAACCACTGACGTAGCTAACGGTGGAAACTCTACTCAAAGAGAGGTAAATTTTGGCTGTTTGCTTCCCAAGTTGATATAAGCAAAAATTCAAACTTCGCATTTAAACATTAGTGTATATAAGTTGAATTCAAGTGTAACTGTCATTTCTGTGTAGGAATATTTTCGAAAACTATTTTGTATATGCGAATGAATGTTCAATGTTTTGTTACAAGTAATGGATGTTATATATATATATATATATATATATATATATATATATATATATATATATATATATATATATATATATATATATATATATATATATATATATATATATATATATATATATATATATATATATATATATATATATATATATATATACACGCAACAAAATTTCTTTCATACAAACAAACAAACAAAAACATATCAAATACTTCCACTTAGAGAAAGTTTGATCGCGCTGCAATTCAAATTTATAACCATTAGAGGTGGACCGGATAGTAATTTTTTACTATCCGCGGATGCGGATGCGGATGCGGTTGCGGATATTCAATTGCGGATATCCGCAGATGCGGATGCGGATGCGGATAGTTTAATTTTTTTTGGAGTTTTTGCCATAAATTCTTGGAATTTTAAATATAATATCCAGAATCTATGTTACCAGGGTGTGGGACGGAGACCCAACTCTTGAACACCCCACCAACCTCTTTCCCCAACCTCCACCCATTTCGAAAAAGTTATATATATATATATATATATATATATATATATATATATATATATATATATATATATATATATATATATATATATATATATATATATATATATATATATATATATATATATATATATATATATATATATATATATAGCCAGTAATTCAGTATTACCTTCACACTTCACAGTTTCACATATTCCATTTGAAGTTAATAATTGGTAAGTTATTTTTTAGAAATAAAAGCTTTTGGGCTCTTTCAGGTGAAAGTTTGGTTCGCTTTTCGTCGTAAATGAGGCCTGCTCCACTGAAAAGACGCTCACTAGCAACACTAGTTGAAGGACATGCTAAATAAGTCCTTGCCAGCTCAACAAGAAAAGGAAAACTTTTGCAATTATCTCTCCACCAAACCAGTTGGTCTTTATCTGCCTCCAAACGTGGGAGTTTCAGATAATTTTCAATAATCGATATTGTATCCTTTGACACTTCTGACTGTGATTCTTCATTGCTGCTGGAAGCTAGAAGATCTTTCATTGATTTAGCAATGCTTAAGCTAACAGATTTTGTTTCTTTTGTATCTGAGAGCTTTTGCTTTTTCTTGAAAGGCGTTATTTTAGCTGTTTCTATCATCTCATCGCATAAGCATCCTAATTTGATTTTAACATTCTGAGAAACAAGTGGTTTAAAAAATTTTGTTTTGTACCTAGGATCTAAAAAGGTTGCAAGTTGTATAAGCATCATCATTTTCCAGGTTTTCAAATCTGTCGTTCATCTCCTTCATTAATGTTTCAGTCATCCTTGAAACTCCCTTAGACTTAATAACATTTGTTAACACAACTTTCAATGTTGAAAACAAGTGGTATCACATCTGACAAACATGATTCAGCTGAACTTATAGTCTTTGTTAATTCTTCAAAAGGCTTAAGGATATTAATACAATTATTTAAAATGTCATTTTCGTCAGCTGTTAGAGGCTTTATTTTTGTGCTGCTTGAAGCATAAAGGCAAATGGCTCTCATTAATTTCGCTCATCCTCTCAAGCATATGCAAACTACTATTCCAGCGTGTTTGAATATCTTGCATGACAGAAAGTGGACGAACATTTAATCTTGTTTGTATTTTCTTCAGCTCATTTTGGGCTACAACGGAGTGATTGAAATGCGTTTTTTTATTTGGTTATTAAATCGGATACACATTTTTGACTCATAATGGAATTTTTAACTACTATCTGAGTTTGGTGTGCAAAGCAATCTACATTTTTCACTCTTACCAGAGAAAGTGCTTTTTTTATATTTGTGCCCGAATCCCTGACTACGCAGTGCACTTCATTTAATAAAATCTTCTATTTTGTCAGCATCTTTTCAAATACAGATTTCAAGATAGTTGCCTGTATGGCGCTCAGAAAGAGGTTCTGCATTCAATACAAAGTTTTGCCTTTGAAAGTTTTTATCGATTGCATGATACGTAATTTTTTACTATCCGCGCATGCGGATGCGGTTGCGGATATCCAATTGCGGATATCCGCGGATGCGGATATTGGAAAAATGATGCGGATATCCGCAGTTGCGGATGCGGATGCGGATATCCGGTCCACCTCTAATAACCATAATGATTCATCTGTTCTTAGAGTTTTGACTGAATCAAAGTTTTCTGCCAAACTGACTTAAACCGAGTAACATTTCCACTTGATCAACAAAATAAATTCTAACAGATCACAAAAACCGAAGAGGTCATTCCAGCAAATGATCAGATTGAGATGGTAGTAAAAAAAAATTTTTAAAAAGTAAAAAATAATAATATATATATATATATATATATATATATATATATATATATATATATATATATATATATATATATATATATATATATATATATATATATATATATATATATATATATATATATATATATATGAGATGAACTCATCTCCAGACTCCTTAAAACTAAATTTGTTTTATTTTATTGTAAATGCATTTTAATAAATTTCATAAATTGAATATTATTTGGAAACTATTTTAAATGGCAACTATGGTTCAGAGATGTTGTTTTCAGTTAGATTTGAAATCACTGACCGGGTGGAACGCCATTGTATTATACATCTGTTGATAAATAAAAAAATATAATTGGTACTTGTATTGTTGTGCCTTATTATCTGAGTGGTTTAAAATAATAAAGTATCTTAATAAATATTTTCTGATATAATAAATAAATATTGTTGGTCGTTGCTGCGAGTTTGATTGCCTTGTAATTTTTATGTATAGGGTGATCATAGTGCAAGCTGAATCTTGATCTAGGTCACCTTGAGTAAAAAGTACAATTACAACACCCCACAACTTCCCATATATATATATATATATATATATATATATATATATATATATATATATATATATATATATATATATATATATATATATATATATATATATATATATATATATATATATATATATATATATATATATATATATATATATATATTTAAAAGAAAATTTACCTTGTGTTAATGTCCCTTTTTGAGCTTCGAACTGGCATCTTATTCTCCCATTTTGAATTACCAATATTTTCTTTCTAAACAATAAAAATAATAATAATAATAATAATAATAATAATTTTTTTTTTTAAATTTATAGAAATAATTTAGCTAGTGAAATTCAATTATATTGTGCAAGTACATTAACAACAGGAGACGTTCCTAGACTAACTGACAAATTTGTTTGGAGAGGTTAAGATCTTGTGCAAGTAGTTCGGTTCAAAGGAGAAGTAAAAATTACTGTCACTTCGAAAGATAATAATAATAATTAAAAATAAAAATCTTCATCAACAGGAAGGATTCAAGCCCTGTCAGTGATATCTTTCGGGAAAGATCCTTGGGTTTCACAGTCCACGGCGGATATCATTGCCAGGGCCAAACCTATTTTGGATTCGGGAGATTATTTCTCGTTACTGACAAGAGCACTTCGCTAATGTATTTGTTTTAACGAATGATTCATTAGGAGCTAAGTGCGTGGAGAAACTGACCCTGACCAGGCCTCGAACCTTGGCACTCTCACTTGTTAGGTGAGCTAACGGAGCCATAAATAATAATAATAATAATAATAATAATAATAATAATAATAATAATAATAATAATAATAATAAAAAAATAATAATAATAATAATTTATTATAATGCAATAATTAATGAAAATTGTAAGATTATAAATATTTTTCTACAATGAGAAATTGAGAGTTTAGAGTATAAAAATCCTAAAAACAAATCTATCTAATGGACAAAGTAAAGAAGAAAAAAAAAATTAAGTGTGAGATGAAACAGAGGATCTGGTAGATGTGACATAGAGGAAAGGGTTAATTTTAGTTTTTAAATGTTATGTAATATAAGTTTTATAACTATCAACACTTAAAAAAAAAAATTAAATTATAATACTTTCTTCACTGATAAAATTTACGTTACTAATGAAAAAAAAAAAAAAAAAAAAAATATTTGAGATGACTTTTTAATGAATTATTTTTTCAAATCTTTCTTACAGCATATATATATATATATATATATATATATATATATATATATATATATATATATATATATATATATATATATATATATATATATATATATATATATATATATATATATATATATATATTATATATATATATATATATATATATATATATATATATATATATATATATATATATATATATATATATATATATATATATATATATATATATATATATATATATATATATATATATATATATATATAAAACTAGTTCTGTAACCTTTTGGTCCGAGATAAAAGATCTGAGAAACTCAATGTCTTTCTCATGCTTTTCATTTGCAGAATGGAATTCATGTTCAAGGTATGCTAGTTTTGAATCGAGGGAGGTTACTGCCTAAAAAAATTAAAAATAAAAAGATGAAAAAAACAAAACAAATGGGTACTGTAAGTAATAAAGATCTCTCTCTCTCTTCAATAGTATTATAAAATTTTAAATTTTAATTTTATTCTGTAACAAGAAAACTAAATTCCTAATGCTCAAATATTTTGAGAGATTGAAGAATTTTGAATTTTATTTCCATGGAAAATTTTTTATGCCAGTATGTTTAATATGTCATACCTCCATCACTTCATCAATATAATGCTTAAATCTTAAAACCAAATCGCTTATATTTTCTTTCTCATTACTTGAATATACATCTTCCAAGACATCACAAAATTTTGAAACAAATGAATCAATCATAATTTTGGTTTGACTGAAGTCATCTTTATTAATCTTTGGTTGAAGTTTCCCTTGATTTTTATCAATTCTAATAGGATCTTCATTTTGATATCCTTTGGAAGATTTATCTATTTTGCAGTTATTTAATCCACAGCATAAATCAATTATCTTTCCATGGTAAATACAGTTTAAATCATCATCTAAATTATTATTTTTGTTTGGTGTATAACCATCAATATCATTTACTAGTGAATATAATCTCTGTCGGACTCTTTTCTTAAGAAGAGGGCTTACTGGAATTTCCCCAAATACTTCACAAATTGGTTTTTGCGTATAAGAATTATAATTCATCTGAAATATTAATGTAATAATATCAATTTTATATATATATATATATATATATATTATATATATATATATATATATATATATATATATATATATATATATATATATATATATATATATATATATATATATAGGGACCGACCGGGGTTGGAATTTGGCCGGGGCCGGGGTCACCCAAATTTGGCCGGGGTTCTAGCCGGGGTTTCCTAAAATTTGTAAAGAGGTCAAAAGCACTGAAATTTAAGGTTAAGAAAATTAGATATAAGGTTTATTTAATTATAAGGAAGGAGTAGAATAGCCAACATTCACTTAAATTAATGATTATATGCATTTTCTCCAAAAAAAAAAAAAAAAGATCAAAAAATTACAATTTTGTATAGTTAAAGTTTAAAAAAAGTACAAAAATTAAAAAAAAAAAATTCTAATTCATAATAGTGATTCAACAGGTTTACCTAAGTAAGACCCTAAGGTAAAGTTTGAAAAAATGTAAGATATAAAATTCTCAATTTAACCTGTATTTATACATATCATTGTTATTTTATTGCCATGTATCAAACTTGTATCATTTAGCTGCATTATTTAAAAATTATTATTTTGTTTATACTTTCAGTCAAATGGCTAAAAGATCAGCTTCTGCAGTATTCGAATACTTTACAATGTTTCAGGATAGGCTCGAAATAGCTAAATGTTAACATCTGCAGTCAGAAAATTAGAAGAGAACCTCCGGGTGCTACAAGTAAAAAAATTTCAACCAAATCTTTTTGAAGTATCTAAAATCAAAACACAAAGATGAACATTCACTAGCAGAAAAGGAGCTGTCAAAAGAAATAGAAAAGAAAAAAAATCTTAATTTTCTTATATTTTGTTTGAATTTT
The DNA here is from genome assembly GCA_009176605.1 of Armadillidium nasatum. Taxonomy (NCBI): domain Eukaryota; kingdom Metazoa; phylum Arthropoda; class Malacostraca; order Isopoda; family Armadillidiidae; genus Armadillidium; species Armadillidium nasatum. Next base: position 194,862 of record SEYY01024108.1, on the reverse strand, counting down.
TTTTTTTTTTATTATTTGACTGATTGAGCTGAAATTTTCAAAGTATGTGAATTTTTTCACGAAGTTCTGAGTTGATTTCGAGCATTTTTTTGAGTCTATAACGGTTTGAAACTTATTTGGACCCAAAGTTGAAAAAAATGAATAACTGGATCAAACCACTGGTCCACATGAGCTGAAAATTTTGCTGAATACCTTTGCCCCAATTTCTTGCATTGGTGGGAATAGGTTTTTGATATCACGTCTAGAAAAAAGTTATATGAGCACTTGAAAAAAAAATTTGCAAAAATCGTACCCTTCTGGAGAAAAAAATTATTTATAAAAAACGCTACCTACTATTTTTTTTTATTTGTGAATATTGTTTAGAAGAGGGCAGGGCAACAATATTTATTTAGTGCATATTTAAATGCTCTTTGTTTGAAGCGAGATATAGCCTCTGAAACTTTGGGAATTTTTGAAATTTGGCCAAAAATGGACCTTTTTGAAGGCTATATCTCAAAACCAACGAATGTCATCGAATAAAGTACATAGGGGAATTTGTAGCCCCACCCCTCCTCTATACACACCAAAAATAGGAAATGTCATAGTTGTATTTTTTTTTTTAAAATTTTGTCTGAAAAGGTGGATTTTTTTAGTTCAAAAAAATTTTTTTTTTCTATAGTTGGTCAGTTTTTGGCTTATAACATTTTTCCTATAACTCTGGGAACAAAACTCTATTAGAGACTTTTGTATCCCATTTAATTTTGAATAAATAGTCCAATTTTCAGCTCATTCTAAAAAGTGGTTTGGCACCGCCATTCAATTAAAAAAGGGTAAAATTTCAAAAAAAAAAAAAAAAAAAAAAAACTTTTTAACCGTAATAGACTCGGAAAAACGCTAGAAATGGACTTTTCCTACCTATAAAAAATCTATATAACTGAAAGTTTCAGCAGAATCGGCTGAAAATTTAAAAAAAAAAAAAAATTAAGTATAATTTGCCATTTTCAACCCCGGCCGGCAACCCCGGTTTTCCTTGATTTTTGGCCGGGGCCGGGGCCGGGGCCCCGGTCGGTTCCTATATATATATATATATATATATATATATATATATATATATATATATATATATATATATATATATATATATATATATATATATATATATATATATATATATATATATAATATAAAAAAAAATTTTTTTTTTTTTTAAATCAAAAAAATAAAAAAATCAATGATTTTTTTGATTTTTTTGATTTATTTGATTTTTTGATTTTTTTAAAAAAAAAAAAAAAAAAAACTTTTTTTTTTTTTTTTTTATTTTGTCATATTTTTTGATACATAATGATACAACAGATATTATTAGTTCCTTCTTACTGTGTTAAAAAACTTTAAAGTAGTTTATATATTAGAAATATAACTTCCTTAATATTTGGTTCAAGATTTCATATAGGGTAATACAAGAATCTGATCTTCATTAATATATAATTTATCCAATATAGAACTGTTAGAGTTTAGAATTCCTAATATATATTCAATCAAATCTTCAACAAAATTTTATTGAGCTTTAATCTAATGCAATTTGAGGTTATAGACAAAAGAGAAAACAGAAAAGACAATTCCTTTTAGTTTTCAACCATTTAAATTTTTATACAACATTATAAGAAAACAATATTCCTCTATATAAATTATAAAAGAAAGAAAATTTAAGCACTTTTGATGCATAATCATTAATCCATAAATTAAATACATAACTTGCAAAATATATATATATATATATATATATATATATATATATATATATATATATATATATATATATATATATATATATATATATATATATATATATATATATATATATTGCAAGTTATGTATTTAATTTATGGATTAATGATTATGCATCAAAAGTGCTTAAATTTTCTTTCTTTTATAATTTATATAGAGGAATATTGTTTTCTTATAATGTTGTATAAAAATTTAAATGGTTGAAAATTAAAAGGAATTGTCTTTTCTGTTTTCTCTTTTGTCTATAACCTCAAATTGCATTAGATTAAAGCTCAATAAAATTTTGTTGAAGATTTGATTGAATATATATTAGGAATTCTAAACTCTAACAGTTCTATATTGGATAAATTATATTAATGAAGATCAGATTCTTGTATTACCCTATATGAAATCTTGAACCAAATATTAAGGAAGTTATATTTCTAATATATAAACTACTTTAAAGTCTTTTAACACAGTAAGAAGTAACTAATATATCTGTTATATCATTATGTATCAAAAAATATGACAAAATAAAACAAATAAAAAAAAACAGTTTTATTATTTTTTTAAAAAAATCAAAAAAATCAAAAAAATCAAAAAAATCAAAAAATCATGATTTTTTCATAAAAAAAATCAATTGATTTAATCAACTGATTAAATCAATTTGATTTAATCAATGCCAACCCTGTATATATATATATATATATATATATATATATATATATATATATATATATATATATATATATATATATATATATATATATATATATATATATATATATATATTTAATTAAAACTAATTTTTTTTAAAAAAAATTAATGGTAATAGCTTAGAAATTATTTTACTTTAATAATTTAAATTATTGTTCTTATAACTTTTTTCAAATCATGATGTGGAATCTGTGTGGGTAGATATTCTTAAACATGATAAACCATGCAGGATAGGGGCAGTTTATAGAGCTCCTGATTAGAATCAAGTATTAGATGAAGAAATGGTGAAGGAAATCAAGGTATCATGTCAAAAACTGTAAAAAGGAGAGTCATAATGAGGTTTTAATTTTCCAGACAATGAGTGGAAAACTTTTTAGTATGGTTAATAGAAGTTCAGTATTTATAAATTGTATTCTATACAACTTTTTTGAGTTAGGTAGTCCAAGAACCTACAAGGCATTATGCACTGTTAGATTTAAAATTAATAAATGATGAAAATAAGGTGAATGATGTTAAGAGTCAAGGAGACTTTAGGAGCTAGTGACATTATATAATTAGATTTAAATGGAATGTGATGTCTGGGCCCAAATTGCAAGTCAATAAGGAAAAGATATTAGATTTTAGAAATGGTGATTTTAGCAAATTTTGAGCAATGCTTAATAACATTGACTGAAATAAAGAGTTTAACGGCTAAAATTGTTTTATCATGTGAGAATACTTCAAGCAAATATTGACTAATATTCAGTCTATATTCTATAAAGATAAACCTATTAGGGTGGCAAAAAGAAAACCCAGTTGGTGATTCCACCAACTAGGTTTTCTAGAGAGATAAAAGAAAATCAGTGAAAATCCTAGGTGTTTTAAAATATTCAAAGGTAGTAGTAAGGAAAAAGATTTAAAACATTACAAGAGAATTATTAGTGAACTTAACCAGTCAATAAGAAAAGCAAAGAGAAAAGAGAATGGTTGAAATCAATTTGACAAGGAATAGTAATAAAGACCTGAAAAAGTCTTTAGCTTCTATAAATTTAAAAATAAAGATACGAAATTGGCCCAATTAAAACTGATGAGAATTTAGTAAGTTCAGATAAGGAATTGGATAATATTTTCAATGCTTATTTTGAGTTAGTGCTACTGAGGAAAGATTGGATAGCAGTTAAGAGACTAATGGCTCTAATATACATGTAATAAGAAGGTGTACAGCATTTGATATTGAGTTAAATGAAATTAAATCTTTACTAGAACATATAAGCCCAATTAAGGCTCTAGGTCTCAATGGTGTATATAATAGAATTCTAAAGGAAGGGGAGTAGCTAGCAGTATTGCAAAGGCACTGTATTTGATTTTTAAATGATCTATTGCTTTTGGAGAGGTACATGAGGACTGTAGGCAGATAAGTGGGGAATGAATTTTAATAGTAAAAAATGTAAAATTCACGTAGGTTACTCGAATGAAGAATTTAATTATCATATGAATGGGGATTGGCTTGAGACTGAGGACCAAGAAAAAGATTTAGGTGCGATAACTAGCAGTAATAATCTTAAAGTGGGTGATTAATGTTTGGAGGCAAGAAATAGACCTAATAAGATCCTATGTATAATAAATCGCAATGTAATTTACAAGAGCAAAGAGGTTATAACTTATAAGCAACTTATATAATAGCTATGTTAGGTCAGCATTAGAGTCTTGTGCACAAGTTTGGGCTTCTCATCTAAGACATAGATATGCTGAAAAGAGTACAATCACAGATTGTGGTACAATGTCGAGCAACAAGGATGATTTCTGGCTTCAAGAGTAATCATTTGACTGTTCTTAATATTCTAAGTATTTCCTGCCCTCATGATAGTCCTTAAAGGGTTTCAAATTGTTTCTCTCACCATACAAGTTACGAAGAGATTGTATGTCAAATTACTTAATTTTAACAAGTCTTGTAGTACTATTCTATTAAAAAGTAATGAAGAGGTAACGTCGAATATTAACATAGATCTATACGAAACACGGAAAATTTCAGCCCACTATTTCGAATTCATCCTACTGCAATTTATTTACTTATATATGTTATTTAATAAATATAGATATAACCACGATAAAATGAACTCTACGTTAGTACACCAAATTACTTACTTTTGTACTTTTGTAATTTTTACATACACTTCACCACACCAAATTCAACGAATATTTCAGGATTTTAGCATAACATGGGTAACATAGTCAAGGACGTCTTGAATTTTGACATGGGTTAATAATTTTTGAATATATATCGACCGTAATTAAAGTAGTCAAATATCTGAAAAAGTGATTTTAAAAATTTCTTATCTAATTAAAGATGATACTACAAATTCAACTCTTAGAGCGAGGGCTATGGAACTAGTCTCGTGTAAGCCACATGAGCTCCATTCGTGTTCTCTTCCTGTGCACTACATTTATAAATGGCTCTGATCCAGGAAAATGCACCCAAGTGAAGGACAGATATCCAGGTGGTTAGCCGTGTTCGGATCCCCTACATTGGCCAGATCAAAGGAAAAAAAATACACCTTTTTTCACCTCTTCCTTCGCGAAGAAAGAATGCTAGAATGAACCGGGGATCTTTGTAGGACCTGACAACCTAAAGGTCAAAAGTGCTTGGGGAAAAGAAAAAGGGAGAAGTTATCAATAAAACCGAGTTAAGAATCACTGTACGTTGGGTGCAAGTAGGTGTCAAGTCAACCAATAAAATGAAAGGGGAGAATAATGTAGAAATTACGTGAGGGAATAAATTAAACTCAAAAGGGTAGAGAGAGAGAGAGAGAGAGAGAGAGAGAGAGAGAGAGAGAGAGAGAGAGAGAGAGAGAGAGAGAGAGAAAAGGCTATTTTAGAATTTTTGATTTTTATAACCAAATGAATTGGCAGACCAAAAATATTAGCTATATTATTAATTAAAATGATATTTAAATATAATTGTGGTAGCTATGATGCTGCCTATATTGGAAAGACTACTCGAAGTCTTTTAACCCGTATTTGCTGGGCACAATTTTTTTTCAGAACTTTGAACAAAATTGCATCATCCTCCTTATTCTGCTATCAGTACTCATTATCTTCAGTTAAATTATCCTAAAAAAGATTAAAGTTTTAAAATTTTTGATTTTGAGCATGAACCGGACCTAAATTAAATGAAAACTTGCATTCTGATAATATTTAAATTTTGAAGTGAGATTTCGACATGTGATAGAGCTTTTCTCTATGTGTCAAATTTTATATGCATTTATTAATTTATTTACTTTATATACTAATTTCATAATGTTATTTTGCTTTTCTATGTTATTTTAATCTCTGTTATTTTGTTCCTTCTTGAGAATTGGTTGAAGCTGTTCTCACTAGAAACTAGTCTGCATTAGATATCTTTAAAATGTTTGAGTTTGTCTTCATCCTTTTGGCAGTTGTAAAGTTCCACCGTAAGAAAAAAAGGTGCTCTATCCACTGTTGTTCTCTCTCTCTTTCTCTCTCTCTCTCTCTCTCTCTCTCTCTCTCTCTCTCTATATATATATATATATATATATATATATATATATATATATATATATATATATATATATATATATATATATATATATATATATATATATATATATATATATATATATATATATATATATATATATATATATATATATATATATATATATATATATATATATATATATATATATATATATATATATATATATATATATATATATATATATATATATATATATATATATATATATATATATATATATATATATATATATATATATATATATATATATATATATATATATATATATATATATATATATATATATATATATATATATATATATATATATATACCTGTTGTTTCAGAATTACGTGGCCAAACTTGGAACGGTAGTTGAAGAATATAACTTGTTTCTCCGATAAAAAAAAAAAAAAATGCGTCTCGAATTTCGTACCAACTCCAAAATAGAATGCCACACCATATAAATGTTTGACAAGTGATCTATCGCATTAACTATAGAGGGACTTATGTATTCCAATATATACACAAATGTTAAAATGTTAACTTTATACAACAATACAAGCTTCCCATTGTCATACCATGGAGTGACAACCAACCTCCAAAATTACGGAAGTATTCCGTGAATCGGAAGATTCATTTGCGAAGATCGTCAATGGTGGGAACTGGTGTTGCACGCACAAGTTTTCATAAATGCCCTCAAAAGGAAAAAAAAAATATATAAATATATATATATATATATATATATATATATATATATATATATATATATATATATATATATATATATATATATATATATATATATATATATATATATATATATATATATATATATATATATATATATATATATATATATATATATATATATATATATATATATATATATATATATATATATATATATATATATATATATATATATATATATATATATATATTTTTTTTATGTCTCCTCCGGTGGGCAAAGGCTCAAGGCCTACCAATATCCACCGGAGTTGGGAAGCAATCGGATTCGGGGTCGCTAATTGCCGACGTGACCCGATACACGGCGTTTAAAAGTGTGCAAGTCAAAGGAAGTTGGGAAAACAGATAAAGGGAGTGTGTTCCAGACTTTACCAGTAGAGTACATGTAAGATTGAGCATAGCGGTTAAGTCTGGGGTCGGAGAGTTGGACAGAGAAAGGATGAGACTGTGTAGAAAGACGTGTCACACGAGCCCTTCTCAGTGGAGGAGGTATGCGACGTGAGAGTTCAGAAGAGCAATGTCCGTTGTAATAGCGATAGTATAGAGAGAGTGGCGTAACAATTCGACGGGAAGAAAGAGATTGGAGAGAGTTAGTAAGAGCAGGAGAGTTGATAAGACGAAAAGCCCTAGACTCCACCTTTTCAAGATGAGCTGTATGTGTGGACCCACCCCAGATATGCGAGGCGTACTCCATACAGGGGCGAACAACACCCCTATACAGAGCAAGCAACTGGGGTGGCGTAAAAAAACTACGAAGGCGCCACAGAACACCCAACCTCTTAGAAGCTTGTTTAGAAGAGAGAGATAATGTGATCTTTCCAAGAAAGATCACGAGAAAAAGAAACACCGAGAATATTGAGAACAGATGAAGGTTTGAGTTGAGTGTTTTCGAAGAAGATGTCATAGTTGTGTGGAAGATTGTGTCGAGTAGAAAGATGGAGGAATTGAGTTTTTGAGGCATTGAAAACGACCATGTTTTCTCTGCCCCAATTTGAAATCAGGGATAGATCAGAGGTCAGTTGCTCCAAGGCAATCCTTCTTGCGTCTAATAACTGCTGTTGGGAGGGACGTCTTTCAAATTGAAAGGAATAATGAAGGGTGGAGTCATCGGCATAGGAGTGTATAGGAGACGAAGTAATAGAGAGAAGATCATTGATGAAAATTAGAAAAAGAGTTGGAGAAAAAGGACAGATCCTTGAGGAACACCACTATTTATAGATTTATAGGAGGAACGGTGGCCGTCTACAACAGCGGCTATAGAACGACCAGAAAGGAAATTAGATAGGAGGTCACAGAGAGAAGGATAGATTCCGAAAGAGGGAAGTTTGGAAATCAAAGCTTTGTGCCAGACTCTATCGAAAGCTTTCGATATGTCTAGCGCCACAGCGAAAGATTCACCGAAACCCCGAAGAGCGGAGGACCAAGAGTCAGAAAGTAGGGAAAGAAGATCACCAGTAGAACGTTCCTTTACGAAAGCCATACTGGCGATCAGAGATAAGATTGGAAGAATTGAGATGTTTCCAAATCTTCCTGTTAAGGATAGATTCGAAAACTTTAGAAAGAACGGGGGTTAAAGAAATTGGACGATAGTTAGAGGGTTGAGAAGGGTCCCCCTTCTTCGGTACAGGTTGAATGAGCGCACGTTTCCAACAAGAAGGGAAGATCGAAGTAGAAAGGCAAAGACGAAATAGTTTACCAAGGCAGGGTGCAAGCTCAGAAGCACAAGTTTTGAGAACCGCAAGGAGGAATACCATCAGGACCATACGCCTTCTTAGTGTTAAGCTCAGAGAGAGCAGAAATGACATCTTTAGAAGAAATTACAATGTTAGGCATAAATGAGTTGGAGGGGGTTGTAGGAGGAGGAATAGCTCCGGAATCGTCCAAGGTAGAGTTAGAGGCAAAAGTTTGAGCGAAGAGTTCAGCTTTAGTTGAAGGTAAAATGGCAGTTGTGCCATCAGAAGATACTAGAGGAGGGAAAGAGGAAGAAGCAAAGTTAGAGTTGACATTTTTTGCGAAATGCCAGAAAGGGCGAGATGAAGAAGAACCAGAAAGATTATTGCATTTGCGGCGGAGAAAAGAGTTTTTGGTATCTCGAAGAATAGATTTTGCACGATTCCGGGATGAAATATAAGTTAGCATGAGTTTCAGGAGTTTGAAGACGACGGTAATCTCTGAAGGCAGCATCCCTGCGGCGGATAGCGCGAGAACAAGCAGAGTTAAACCAAGGTTTGTTAGGTTTAGTAGAAGGGAAAGAATATGGAATGTACGCCTTCCATGCCAGAGAGAATCACCTCGGTTCATACGCTCGGCACACTCCGAGGGACCCCTCCCACGAAAGCAATAATCATTCCATGGGAAATCAGAGAAGTACAACCGCAAGTCTGACCAGTTAGCAGCACCGAAGTGCCACAGACGTCTCCTCGCCGAAGGCGGGGGCCGTTCTTGCGGAAGACTTGAAGAGACAGAACAAGATACGGAGATAAGAAGGTGATCGGATGAACCCAGAGGAGGAAAGAGTTTAACAGTATAAGGAGAAGGATTAAGAAGGTTAAGAAAAGATCAAGTATGTTGGGTTCATCACCAAGACGGTCAGGGATACGGTAGGGAGTTGCACCAACTGCTCAAGGTTGTTCTGGATAGAAAAGTTGAAGGCGAGTTCACCGGCTGGAGATTGAGAACTAGAGGAAAGCCATTGGCGGTGGTGAACATTGAAATCACCTAAAATGATGATTTCAGAGAAAGGAGAAGAGATAGAGAATGTGCTCTATTTTGGAGTTTAAATAGTCGAAGAATTTTTTATAGTCAGTAGAATTAGGAGATAAATAGACAGAACAAATAAATTTAGTAGTAGAATTGCAAGAGAGCTTAAGCCATAAGGTAGAAAATTCATGAGACTCCAAATCAGAGACACGAGAGCAAATAACATCGTTGCGCACATAAGCGCAACAACCGCCTTTGGCTGAAAATTGAGGATAGAGACAGTAGGAGGTAACAGAATAAGGTTTGCTGTCAGCACTCAAGCACCTGAGTTTCGGTTAGAAATAAGAGATGAGGTTTAGAAGAAGAGAGATGGTGTTCAACAAAGGGGAAATTAGAAAAAAGACCACGAATGTTGCAGAAATTAATGAAAAAAGAAGACCGTGCATCGGGGCAAGCCGGACGCCGGGTCATGGCGGCACCATCCCCATCATCGGAGGCCGCCAACTCCCAAGTGATGATGGGGTGAGGGGTGGAGGTTGAGGGGCATTCTTTGGATGCCGCCCCTCCAAAGCATCTCCGAGGCAGCTGTCGGTTTCGCCATTTTAGTTTGCTTTTTAGGTAATGTAAGAGTAAGTGCATGTAAAATGTGGGGAACATGTGAAGAATTGGGGTGGAGAGGTAGTTGGAGCATAGACACTCCAGTGTGAGGCGGGGGTACACTAGAGAACCCCTGAGAAGGTGAAACGCGAAAAGGAACGAACCAAAGGGCAACGGAGTGAAACGGAATAGTCTAGCCCATCCTATCACTCCGTGGGTTATGCCCAATGGGGGGTACTTGCATCGCCTCGGACGGCGCTACGTCCTCCCCTATATATAAATATATATATATATATATATATATATATATATATATATATATATATATATATATATATATATATATATATATATATATATATATATATATATATATATATATATATATATATATATGTATTTCCTTTTTTACATTTCTTTTTATAGATCACCACCAGTCACGGGCAGAGCCATTTTCAAGAAGTGGGACACACACAAAGGAAGAAAACTCTCATAAACGCACACACCTAACGAACATCCCTTAAGTGGGCGCAGACGGAAGCCTTGAAGAGTGGAAGATTAAATACAGGAGAAAAAATAGATGATGATAGTGAGTTCCAATAAAAGGAAAACAGAGGTGGCTGGAAACGGGATAGCCTTGGGGTTCCTATGTCCACACAAAATTCGTGCGAAAACAGGGCACCCCTTGTGCAACGTGGACTACGCAACGGTGGAGGAATGCGAGAGGCTAATTCCCTCAAGTACCTGCCATTGTATTACCTATTGAAAAGAGATAGTGCGCCAACGTCACGTCGTAGAGATAGGGGGTCAAGAGGGTTTGAAAGTAGAGGACAGTTTATTAATCTTTTTGCTTTAGATTCAACCCTATCCAGAAGAAAGGAGCCGGAGCCCCACCAAATGTGAGAACAGTACTCCATACAAGAGGGAATAAGACAATTATATATTTGGAGTAAATGCTCAGAAGAAAAAAAAATTCTCTCTACCTAAACAGAACTCTCAGCTTCTTAGGGGCCACTTTAGCAACCATTGTGATATGTGGTTTCCAAGACAGTTTATTGTTTATGTTTAGACCAAGAATGTTAATGTTATTTACAGGTGAGACGAGAGAGCCATCGAAGAGGATAGGAAAGTCGGGAGGTGTTTTTGAGAGGTAGATGTGAAGAAGTTGAGTTTTGAAAGAGTTGAATTTCACAAGGTTGCTATGACCCCACCGGGAAATCCCATCCAGATTGACAAGAATAGAATCGGAAAGTTGAAGACGAGAAGCAACTCTAGAAGCAAAGGAGGGAAGATTTGAAATAAGTAGAAGAATGTAGAGTTGAATCATCAGCATAAGGGTGAACAGAGTTAAAAGTGCAGTTGAGAAGATCGTCAATGAAAAGTAAGAATAAACCTGGAGATAAAACAGAACCCTGAGGAACACCACAGTTGACAGAAAAAGAGGAAGAGGTCGCCCCATCTACAAGTGCCGAAATGGAACGATCTGAGAGAAAACAAAACAAGTGTAAGCAAAGTGAAGGAAGAAACCCAAAGGAAGGGAGTTTGGAGAGCAGCGACGCATGCCATACCAGGTCAAAAGCCTTGGATATGTCAAGCTCCACCACACGAAACTCCCCGAAGTCCCCAAGGGCAGAAGATCATAGATCAGTAACATAGGAGAGTATGTCACCTGTTGAAAGCCATACTAATTATCTGAGAGAAGAGGACGAGACTCCAAATGATCCAGGAAATGAGAGCTGAGGAGAGTTTCAAAAATTTTAGACAGAACACAAGTGAGAGCTATAGGTCGATAGTTAGAAGGGTCAGAGCGGCTACCTTTTTTCGGGATCTGTTGAACAAATGCACGCTTCCAGCACTGAGGAAAAGTATTAGTATTAAGGCATAGAGAGTAGAGCTGAACAAGGACAGGCCCTAACTCGGAAACACACTCCCCCAGAACACAAGGGAAATGCAATCCGGGCCACTGGACTTCCTTGTGTTCAGAGATTTCAGGATCTCATGCACCCGATCATGAGTAATTGCAGGTAGAGACATGGGACATCTGAGAGGAGGAGTAGGAGGGATGCCAGAATCGAACAGGGTGGAATAATAAATTTTGTATATATATATATATATATATATATATATATATATATATATATATATATATATATATATATATATATATATATATATATATATATATATATATATATATATATATATATATATATATATATATATATATATTATATATATATATATATATATATATATATATATATATATATATATATATATAATATATATATATATATATATATATATATATATATATATATATATATATATATATATATATATATATATATATATATATATATATATATATATATATATATATATATATATATATATATATATATATATATATATATATATATATATATATATATATATATATATATATATATATATATATATATATATATATATATATATATATATATATATATATATATATATATATATATATATATATATATATATATATATATATATATATATATATATATATTATATATATATATATATATATATATATTATATATATATTATATATATATATATATATATATATATATAATATATATATATATATATATATATATATATTATATATATATATATATATATATATATATATATATATATATATATATATATATATATATATATATATATATATATATATATATATATATATATATATAGAGAGAGAGAGAGAGAGAGAGAGAGAGAGAGAGGAGAGAGAGAGAGAGAGAGAGAGAGAGAGAGAGAGAAGAGAGAGAGAAGAGAGAGAGAGAGAGAAATTAGATTTATCAGAGGGAATTAGCTATTATTTATTTTTATATTTTTATCAGTAGGAGAGCCATGGAAAAATTTTTTTTTTTTTTTTTTTTTTATGTCTCCTCCGGTAAAATTCCACCGGAGTTGGGAATATAATCATGGTCGATGGTGGCCGACGTGTCCAGATACACGGCGTTTGAAATATGCAAGTCAAAGGAAGTTGGAAAAATTGATAAAGGGAGTGTGGTTTATACTTTACCAGTAGAGTACATGTAAGATTGAGCATTAGTGGTTAAGTCTGGGGTCAGAGAGTTGAACAGAGAAAGGATGAGAATGTGTAGAAAGGCGTGTCGCACGAGCTCTTCTCAATGGAGGAGGTATGCGACGAGAGAGTTCAGAAGAGCAGTGTCTGTTGTAATAGCGATAGTAAAGAGAGAGTGACGCAACAATTCGACGGGCAGAAAGAGATTGAAGAGAGTTAGTAAGAGTAGGAGAGTTGATGAGACGAAATGCCCTAGACTCCACCTTCTCTAAGAGAGCTGTATGTGTGGAACCACCCCAGATGTTGCGAGCATACTCCATACAGGGACGAACAACACCCCTATACAGAGCAAGCAACTGGGTGGCGTGAAGTAATTCTGAAGGCGCCTCAGAACACCCAACCTCTTAGAAGCTTGTTTAGAAAGAGAAGTAATGTGATCTTTCCAAGAAAGATCACGAGAAAAAGAAACACCAAGAATATTAAGGACAGATGAAGGCTTGAGTTGTGTGTTTTCGAAGAAGATATCATAGTTGTGTGGAAGATTGTGTCGAGTGGAGAGATGGAGGAACTGAGTTTTTGAGGCATTGAAAACAACCATGTTTTCTCTGCCCCAATTTGAAATACGGGAAAGATCAGAGGTTAGTTGTTCCAAGGCTACCCTTCTCGAGTCTATCAACTGCTGTTGGGTGGGACGTTTTTTAAAATGGAAGGAATAATGAAGGGTGGAGTCATCAGCATAGGAGTGGATAGGAGATGAGGTGATGGAGAGAAGGTCATTAATGAAGAGTAGAAAAAGTGTTGGTGATAGTACAGAACCCTGAGGAACACCACTATTAATAGATTTAAAGGATGAACGGTGGCCGTCTACAACAGTTGCTATAGAACGACGGAAAGGAAATTAGCGAGAAGATCACAGAGAGAAGGATAGATACCGAAAGAGGGAAGTTTAGAAATCAAAGCTTTGTGCCAGACTCTATCGAAGGCTTTCGATATGTCCAGCGCGACAGCAAAAGATTCACCGAAATGCCGAATAGCGGAGGACCAAGATTCAGAGAGAAGGGAAAGAAGATCACCTGTAGAGCGTTTCTTACGAAAGCCATACTGGCGATCAGAGATAAGATTAGAAGAATTGAGATGCTTCAAATCTTCCTGTTAAGGATAGATTCGAAAACTTTAGAGAGAACGGAGGTCAAAGAAATAGGACGGTAGTTGGAGGGTTGAGAGGGGTCCCCCTTCTTCGGCACAGGTTGAATGAGCGCACGTTTCCAGCAAGAAGGGAAGGTTGAAGTAGATAGACAAAGACGAAATAGTTTTACCGAGGCAGGGTGCAAGCTCGGAAGCACAAGTTTTGAGAACCACAGGAGGAATACCATCAGGACCGTACGCCTTCTTAGTATTAAGCTCAGAGAGAGAGCAGAAATGACATCTTTAGAAGAAATTCTAATTTTAGGCATAATTGAGTTAGAGGGGGTTGAAGGAGGAGGAATAGCTCCGGAATCGTCTAAGGTTGAATTAGAGGCAAAAGTTTGAGCAAAGAGTTCAGCTTTAGAAGAAGGTAAAACAGCAGTTGTGCCGTCGGAAGATATTAAAGGAGGGAAAGAGGAAGAAGCAAAGTTAGAGTTGACAATTTTTTGCAAAATGCCAGAAAGAACGTGAAGAAGAGGAACCAGAAAGATTATTGCATTTTTTTTACGGAGAAAGGAGTTTTTAGTGTTACGAAGGATAGATTTTGCACGATTCCGGGATGAAATATAAGTAGCGTGAGTTTCTGGAGTTTGAAGACGACGGTAATCCCTGAAAGGCAGCATCCCTGCGGCGGATAGCACGAGAACAAGCAGAGTTAAACCAAGGTTTATTAGGTTTAGTAGAAGGGAAAGAATATGGAATGTATGCCTCCATGCCAGAGAGAATCACCTCGGTAATGCGTTCTGCACACTCCGAGGGACCCCTCCCACGGAAGCAATAATCATTCCACGGGAAATCAAAGAAGTACGACCGCAAGTCCGACCAGCTTGCGGCACCGAAGTGCCACAAGCGTTTCCTTTCCGTAGAAGGGGGTCTTTCCTGCGGAAGACTTGAAGAGATAGGAGAGGATACAGAGATAAGAAGATGATCGGAGGAACCCAGAGGAGGAAAGAGTTTAACAGTATAAGGAGAAGGATTAGAAGTTAGGAAAAGGTCTAGAACGTTGGGTTCATCTCCAAGACGATCAGGGATACGAGTAGGGAGCTGCACCAACTGCTCAAGGTCGTTTTGGATAGCGAAAAAGGAAGGCACGTTCACCAGCTGTATCATGAGAACTAGAAGAAAGCCATTGGCGGTGGTGAACATTGAAATCACCTAATATGATGATTTCAGAGAAAAGGAGAAGAAGAGAGAATGTGCTCTATTTTGGAGTTTAAATAGTCGAAGAATTTAGCATAGTCAGTAGAATTAGGAGATAAATAAACTGAACAAATGAATTTAGTCGTAGAGTGGCAAGAGAGCCTAAGCCATAAGGTGGAAAATTCGGAAGACTCCAAATTAGAGACACGAGAACAAACGACATCGTTGCGCACATATGCACAACAACCGCCTTTGGCTGAAAATTGAGGATAGAGACAGTAGGAGGAAACAGAATAGGGTTTGCTATCAGAACGCTCAAACATCTGAGTTTCGGTCAAGAATAAGAGGTGAGGTCTAGAAGAAGAGAGGTGATGTTTCAACAAAGTGGAAATTAGAGTGCAGACCGCGAATGTTGCAGAAATTAATGAAAAAATAGACCGTGCATCAGGACAAGCCGGCGGCCGAGTCCTGGTGGCACCAACCCCATCACCGGAGGCCACCAACTCCCAAGTGGTGATGGGGGAAGGGGTGGATGAGGGGCTATTTTTGGAAGCCGCCCCCGTGGCTTCTCCGAGGCTACCGAAGTTGAACGCCATTTTGATTTTATTTTAATTTTTTAAGATGTGTTAGAAATGTTTTATGTATGTATAGGAGAGCCACTCCGTGTAGATAGAAGGTGAGCGCGAAAGGGAGCGAACCATGGGCACCGGGATGAGATAGGAGTACCTTTAACATCCCGTATACCCAACAGGGGGTAATCTCATCGCTTCGGGAGCGCTACTTCCCTCCCCGTATATATATATATATATATATATATATATATATATATATATATATATATATATATATATATATATATATATATATATATATATATATATATATATATATATATATATATATATATATATATATATATATATATATATATATATATATATATATATATATATATATATATATATATATATATATATATATATATATATATATATATATATATATATATATATATGTGTGTGTGTGTGTGTGTGTGTGTGCGTGTGTGTGTGTTGCGTATGTGAATATGTGTGTGTTGCGTATGTGAATATGTGTGTGTTGATGTGTGTGTAGCCTTGTGCATGCGTTCGTGCAATTTATACATCAATAGAGAAAAACAATAAGCTCGAAATTCTCTCAAATAAAAATATTATTAATAGTACTTTTGATCATTAATTTTAAAACTATATTCTTTTTAAAATTTAGCTTTAAAATGTTTTAATATTTGATTATAGTCTTTGAAAAAAAAGCACAGAGACGATTTCTATACCAATTAGAATAAAAAATCCTTTAAATTCACGCAACTCTATCAAAAGCTTATCAAAAAGCATTGGAAATTGATGATGCTACTCGTAATTTATTAAACAATGAATGATAACTCCAAATTTTACCTTTAATGAAAAGGCAAATATAAATAACAGTATCTTGATAGCTTTTATTTTATTTATTTTATTTTAGCATCAAAAGGATTGACGGATTAGATGCTGCAGTTTTACAACTAGAAAATATTTTACAAATCTTTTAACCCCAAGTACGTTAGGCAAAATTTACTTAATTTTACATTGCTGAACTAAGTGTACGTTGAAAAGGAAGAGGAAGGGAAGATTTTTATCGATGTTAACATTTCTCCATTAACTCTAACTCTACAAAGTGTCTACCTAAGATGTAAGTCAATCACTCTACCGTTCGAACCACTGTAGATGCAACACACAAAAAGTTCTTATCTTAATTAATCTAATTTTAAAATATTTATTTACTTCAAAATTTTAAAACGTTATTTTTTGCTTTTATGCATTTATGCATTAATTAAAGTAATTAAAAAAAAAAGAAACGAAAGAAACAGTTTAATCACTATGTTTTAAACCAAGTATTGTTCTTCCCAATATATATATGTGTGTGTGTGTGTGTATGTGTGTGTGAGTGTGCGTGTGTGTGAAGGGGAAGGGAAGGGTAAGGGTTAGACCTCCAAACCTCCCTCCTCCAAACGTATGGCTCCAAAATGGCCTTCCTGTATGCTATACGCATGACAAAAAAATAAATATAAAAGTTTTTCTTTCAACGAAAGCTTCTGTTATATCTAAAGTTTCACTCGTCACAAATATTCAACTATCATTTTTTATCACTTTCTGTTTCTATTGTAAGTTTATTTATGCTACAATATAAGAATGCCATCTACATTTGTGTTAACTCCATTGTATGCGGTCTAAAAATAATAAATTTTGTATATATATATATATATATATATATATATATATATATATATATATATATATATATATATATATATATATATATATATATATATATATATATATATATATATGGTGCTTTACCAATATGCGATCTACCGAAAGTCCGAGATTTACCAATCTAGAATATTCATCTACTATTCCATTCCGCAATATATGCTAGGCCGTTAACGTTGACTTACCATTTAAGTCTAGGTTAGGTTAAGTCGAACCAGTTTGTTAGATCTAGCAAACTAGTTTCGACCCAACCTAACCTGGACTTGAAAGGTAATTGTACGCTAACGGCCCGCGAACAGGCTTAACCTGGCAAACGCGGTTCTCTCAGCGCCTAAATAAAAAAAAAATAATATTAAAAATAAAAAAAAAAAAATGAAAAAGCTTAGACGGGATGAACAAGAAACAAAATATAAAAAAGAAAAAGATTTACTGATAAACTTGTTTAATATAATTCAAAGAGTCTGAATATAAATCCAGATATTCATTCCTCATAAGTCGCTGGAAGATCGCATTTCGAAATGAAAACTTGTTTGTAGATCACACACACACACACATATATATATATATATATATATATATATATATATATATATATATATATATATATATATATATATATATATATATATATATATATATATATATATATATATATATATATATATATATATATATATATATATATATATATATATATATATATATATACACTAAATTATTTAAATATGAAGTCTTTATGGAAAGTATATAACTACCAAATTTAAAGACCGCTTTTAAAAAATATGGAAATAAATATAAAATATATAAATGAATATATAGATAAAGATATAAATAAATAATTAAAAACTAAGTAAATAAATAAATACATAAATAAATAAATATAAATAAATAAACTTAATAAATAAAATCTATAAAAAAAAATCAATAAAATATTAAATAGGTAAATATAAGCAAATAAATAAATATGTAAATAATTAAATAAATCTATAAAAAATAAATAAATATATTAATAAGTAATTAAATATAATAATAGATAAATAAATAAATATATAAAATAAAAATATTAAGCATTGAACTTCATGTTTTTTTTTTTTTTTGTCCTGAAATCATTGTCAGAAAAGAGTGAAAATTATTTGACCGATTATTATTTAAGGTCTTCACGTGACCTCAGTTCTCATCCTACGCAAAAATGCTACCAATTTTTAGCGTAAAATATTATTTTTTTAACTCCTTGACCTATTGAAGACAAATTCTAAAGGATATCAAAAAGGATATTTTAAGTTATGTGATTATTATTAATAATAATAATATATAATTTTAAATTTATTAATAATTTATAATTAAATGGTTGTAATTCAAGCATTTTATTTAAAGTAATTCGTAAAATTATATTTCAAGAACTGATGCGTATTGTAATGAATGTTTGGCTTATATGTTTTCTTTAATTTCGATATTGATATATCGGTATTTCTATCGATATATCGATATAGCTATTACTAAAAAATAATCAGTCATCGAACTTACTTATTTAGAAAGTTTTCTAATTACAATGAACCATATCTTTAAAAGTATTTTTTTGTAGTATATATATATATATATATATATATATATATATATATATATATATATATATATATATATATATATATATATATATATATATATATATATATATATATATATATATATATATATATATATATATATATATATATATATATATATATAATCTGGTGAGCAAAGGACAAAGGTCTACTAATTTTCTCCAGAGTTGGGAAAATGCCCCAATCCAGGTCCAATTAATTAAATTAAAGGCCGATACACCCCGATACACGACGCTTGAAAGTGCGCAAATCAAATGAAGTTGGAAAAATAGATAAAAGGAGTGTGTTTCATACTTTATCAGTAGAGTATATATAAAATTAAGCATAGCGGTTAAGTCTGGGATTAGAGAGATGAACTGAGAAAAGATAAAACTATCTAGAAAGATGTGTCGCACGAACCCCTCTTCAATGAAAGATGCATACGACGAGAAGCTCAGAAGATCAGTGTCCCTTTGTAATAGCTATAGTAAAGAGAGTGTCGCAATAGTTATACGAGTAGAAAAAGACTGGATAGAGTTAGTGAGAACAAAGCAGTTAATAAGACAAAACTTCTTAGACAACGCCTTTTCAAGGAAATCTGTATGAATGGAACCATCAAAATGTATGAGATGTACTCCATACAACACCCCTATAAAATGCAAGCAATTCGGGTAAAGCAAAATTTTGAAGACGCCCTCCAGAATACCCAATTTCTTAGAAGCTTATTTAGAAAGAGAAGTAAAGTGACCCTTTCAAGAAAGATCACGATAAAAAGTAACACCGAGAATATTTAGTAGAGTTAAAGGTTTGAGTTAAATGTTTTGGAACAAGATTTAATAGTTGTGTAGAAGATTATGTCAAGTAGAAAGATGGAGGAATTGAGCTTTTGAAACATTGAAAACAACCATGTTTTCTCTGTCCCAAATAAAAATAAGAGAAAAATCAGAGGTTAGTTGCTCCAAGGCTATGCTCCTAGCGTCAATTAACTGCTGTTGGGTGGAAAGTCTTTCAAAACGAAAGGAGCAGTGAAGAGTGGGGTTGTCGGCGTAGAAGTGGATAGGTGAAGAAGTAATAGAGAGATGGTTATTAATGAAAAATAGAAAAGGAATTGGTGATAAGACAGATCTTTACTATAGAATGACCGAAAAGAAATCTAAGAGAAGGTCATAGTGAAAAGATTAATCCCGGAAGAGGGAAGTTTAGAAGTAAAAGCTTTGTGTCAGTCTCTATCGAAAACTTTCAATATATCTAAAGCCACAGTAAAATATTCACTAAAATACCAAAGAGCCATAGAGAAAAGAAAGATCAGCAGTAGAGCCTTTCTTACGAAAGTCATCCTGGCGATAAGGTTAGAAAATTGAGATGTTTCCAAATCATCACTTATGAATAAATTCGAAAACTTTAGAATGAACGGATGTTAAAGAAATAGGATAATAGTTAGAGGGTTGAGAGGGTCTTTCTACTTCAATACAGGCTGAATGAGTTCACATTTCCAGCGAGAGGGGAAGGTAGAAGTAGAAAGACAAAGACGAAATAATTTACCGAGGCAGAGTGTCAGCACAGAAGCACAAGTTTTGAGAACCGCCCGCAAAAAGGATACCATCATGACCTTACGTTTTCTTTATGTTCAATTCAGAGAAAGTAGAAATGACATCTTTAGATAAAATTACAATGGTAGACATAAATATGTCAGAGGGGATTGGAGGAGAAGAAACAGTTCAGGAATCGCGTATTTTTGGAATTAGAGGCAAACGTTGGAGCGAAGAGTTCAGTTTTAGAAGAAGTTTAAATGACAGTTGTATCGTCGGAAGATGTAAGAGAAGGGAAAGGGAAAGAAGCAAATTTATTGAAGTTTTATAGCAAAATTCCAAAAAGGGCGTGAGGAAGAGGAACCATAAAGATTATTGCATTTACATGCAGATATATAATAATAGTTATGACTGTGATTTTATATATATATATATATATATATATATATATATATATATATATATATATATATATATATATATATATATATATATATATATATATATATATATATATATATATATATATATATATATATATATATATATATATATATATATATATATATATATATATATATATATATTATATATATATTTTTTTTTTTTAAAAAGTTTTTAAAAAAATTAAATTTTTTTTACCTTTTCCTTGTAAGTAAACAATTTTTTATATATATATCAGGCAAAAAATTGTAAAATAAACAATCACATACTCTCTACGCTATTAACAACGAGAAACTGTTTGCTAATGTGGATTTTACTTGCATTTATCATAAAGAAAATGAAATTAATGAGTATATTTAGTAGCACGTGTGGGTAACAATATATATGTAGCATACATACTGAGATTGAAAGGCAGGGGAAATTTTGCCTACCTAATGTACAAAAAATTAAAAATTAACCTATATAATTTTGCCAGATTAGATGGATATTATACCCAAGAAGGAACATTTTCCTCGAATACATTGTAGAACCTTTGTATAATGAAAACTTTAATAATAATAATAATAATAATAATAATAATAATAATAATAATAATAATAATAATAGTAATAACAAAAGCATTATTATTATTATTAATTATAAGCATAAAAATAATAATAAATATAAAAATATTCTAACCCGTGAAGAACAAAAATTGAAATATGTATACTTTTCTTAAAATTTCTTTCAAAATCTTTCTTGCACTATAAACGAAGGCTTGTACTGACGGTTTCATTTCATTTGCAACCATATCGTACTAATAGAAACGTTCGGGCGGCAAGTGTGCAAACACAACTCTCTCGTCTATTATGTTAAAGGATTCGCTTGCAAAATTTTTCCAGCCACACAGTATTTTCTTTGCTTGGAATCAAAATTGTATGACGTTTTTGTTTTTTGTTTTTTTTGTTCTTTTACACTAAATTACGCTTCAATTGGAGTGTTATTACAATAAGATGCAATTCATTAAAAATTTAATCCCATTTAAAAAAATAAGAAATAAAAAGTAATAAATAACAGTTGCACACTAGCTAAATTCATATAGTGGTGGTTGCACAAACCTGCAACCACGTCAGAAAGCCGCTCCTATATATATATATATATATATATATATATATATATATATATATATATATATATATATATATATATATATATATATATATATATATATATATATATATATATATATATATATATATATATATATATATATATATATATATCATCATCAATCATCATTATATTCATTATTATTATGTAAATATATATATATATATATATATATATATATATATATATATATATATATATATATATATATATATATATATATATATATATATTATATATATATATATATATATATTATTTTTTTTTTTTTTTTTTTTTTGTCTCCTCCGGTGGGCAAAGGCCAAGGCCTTCCAATATCCACCGGAGTTGGGAAGTAATCAGATTCGGGGTCGCTAAAGGCCGACGTGACCCGATACATGGCGTTTAAAAGTGTGCAAGTCAAAGGAAGTTGGGAAAACAGATAAAGGGAGTGTGTTCCAGACTTTACCAGTAGAGTACATGTAAGATTGAGCATAGCGGTTAAGTCTGGGGTCGGAG
Source organism: Armadillidium nasatum (assembly GCA_009176605.1). NCBI lineage: Eukaryota > Metazoa > Arthropoda > Malacostraca > Isopoda > Armadillidiidae > Armadillidium > Armadillidium nasatum. The sequence goes on along the minus strand of SEYY01024108.1, from coordinate 171,934 downwards.
AGTTGGACAGAGAAAGGATGAGACTGTGTAGAAAGACGTGTCGCACGAGCCCTTCTCAGTGGAGGAGGTATGCGACGTGAGAGTTCAGAAGAGCAATGTCCGTTGTAATAGCGATAGTATAGAGAGAGTGACGCAACAATTCGACGGGAAGAAAGAGATTGGAGAGAGTTAGTAAGAGCAGGAGAGTTGATAAGACGAAAAGCCCTAGACTCCACCTTTTCAAGATGAGCTGTATGTGTGAACCCACCCCAGATATGCGAGGCGTACTCCATACAGGGGCGAACAACACCCCTATATAGAGCAAGCAACTGGGGTGGCGTAAAAAAACTACGAAGGCGCCACAGAACACCCAACCTCTTAGAAGCTTGTTTAGAAAGAGAAATAATGTGATCTTTCCAAGAAAGATCACGAGAAAAAGATGAACAGATGAAGGTTTGAGTTGAGTGTTTTCGAAGAAGATGTCATAGTTGTGTGGAAGATTGTGTCGAGTAGAAAGATGGAGGAATTGAGTTTTTGAGGCATTGAAAACGACCATGTTTTCTCTGCCCTCAATTTGAAATGAGAGATAGATTAGAGGTCAGTTGCTCCAAGGCAATCCTTCTTGCGTCTAATAACTGCTGTTGGGAGGGACGTCTTTCAAATTGAAAGGAATAATGAAGGGTGGAGTCATCGGCATAGGAGTGTATAGGAGACGAAGTAATAGAGAGAAGATCATTGATGAAAATTAGAAAAAGAGTTGGAGAAAGGACAGATCCTTGAGGAACACCACTATTTATAGATTTATAGGAGGAACGGTGGCCGTCTACAACAGCTGCTATAGAACGACCAGAAAGGAAATTAGATAGGAGGTCACAGAGAGAAGGATAGATTCCGAAAGAGGGAAGTTTGGAAATCAAAGCTTTGTGCCAGACTCTATCGAAAGCTTTCGAAATGTCTAGCGCCACAGCGAAAGATTCACCGAAACCCCGAAGAGCGGAGGACCAAGAGTCAGAAAGTAGGGAAAGAAGATCACCAGTAGAACGTCCTTTACGAAAGCCATACTGGCGATCAGAGATAAGATAGAAGAATTGAGATGTTTCCAAATCTTCCTGTTAAGGATAGATTCGAAAACTTTAGAAAGAACGGAGGTTAAAGAAATTGGACGATAGTTAGAGGGTTGAGAAGGGTCCCCCTTCTTCGGTACAGGTTGAATGAGAGCACGTTTCCAACAAGAAGGGAAGGTCGAAGTAGAAAGGCAAAGACGAAATAGTTTACCAAGGCAGGGTGCAAGCTCAGAAGCACAAGTTTTGAGAACCGCAGGAGGAATACCATCAGGACCATACGCCTTCTTAGTGTTAAGCTCAGAGAGAGCAGAAATGACATCTTTAGAAGAAATTACAATGTTAGGCATAAATGAGTTGGAGGGGGTTGTAGGAGGAGGAATAGCTCCGGAATCGTCCAAGGTAGAGTTAGAGGCAAAAGTTTGGGCGAAGAGTTCAGCTTTAGTAGAAGGTAAAATGGCAGTTGTGCCATATATATATATATATATATATATATATATATATATATATATATATATATATATATATATATATATATATATATATATATATATATATATATATATATATATATATATATATATATATATATATATATATATATATATCATATATATATTATTATATATTATGTATATATATATATATATATATATATATATATATATATATATATATATATATATATATATATATATATATATATATATATATATATATATATATATATATAACATCATCATATTCATTATTATTATGTTAATGTCCATGCACTGCAGGACATTACACCTTCCTAGATGCATACAAAATTGATGACCTTGTATTTTTGTTTGCTGATTTACTCCTGCCATTGTTCTAATTTCATCTGTCCACTTTTTATATTATTATTTTCTT
>SEYY01024108.1:142500-145000 GCA_009176605.1 Armadillidium nasatum | reverse complement strand
ATTTTCACTTATCATTACCAATACACAGTATACACAATATATATATACATACATATATATATATATATATATATATATATATATATATATATATATATATATATATATATATATATATATATATATATATATATATATATATATATATATATATATATATATATATATATATATATATCGACATTATTTTTTTGACAAGGAGTTTGTATGCGTTTGTTACTAAGGTAAACGAGAAATGATAATAATAATAATAATGATAATAATAATAATAATAATAATAATAATAATAATAATAATAATAATAATAATAATAATAATAATAATAATAATAATAATAATAATATATAATATAATTATAATCCCCAACCGAGTGTGAAGCTCTTCTCCGGAATTTTCCCTCATATGATTAGAGACCTTTTTGGTCCGTTTTGTCGAGGGTGTGACCATAAAAATATCATTATTATTATTATTATTATTATTATTATTATTATTATTATTATTATTATTATTATTATTATTATTATTATATAATTTTAACTTTGGTCATTTATTATTTATCTTCCTGTTAATTTTTAGATTTTTTATTTTTTTGACTTTGATATATATATATATATATATATATATATATATATATATATATATATATATATATATATATATATATATATATATATATATATATATATATATATATATATATATATATATATATATATATATACCTAACTACTTCTCACGAGACTGTTTTATCTTCACATCCAAATACTGAGGTTTTCTATTTAGGGCCCCATCTGCCCTTGTATGGAATACTGCTTTCATATCTGGGGTGGTTCATGTATCTCCTTTCTTTTGAGTAGGGTTGAGTCAAAGTTTAAAAGACTTATAAGTTGTTCCGCTCTTTCTAATTCACTTGACCCTTTATCTTTACGACGTGACGTTGGTGCCTTGTCTCTATTCGATAAGGTACTACAACGGCAAATGCTCGAGGGAACTGTCCATTCGTATGCCTCCTCCTATACGGCGTCCTCGTAGCACAAGGGGTGCATTGTCTACACATATATTTTGTGTGGACATTGGCAACTCCAAGCTGTCCTTTTCAGTGCCTCCTTCTTTCAGCCACCACTGTTTTGTGGAATTCTCTCCCATCTTCTGCGTTTCCTACCGAATTGAATTTCAATTACGTTAAAGCCCATGTCTGTGCCCACATACGGAATTAGCGTTTGGTGGGACTTGTAAGATTTTTTATTCTTTTGCTGCTCTAACATCCCGTGAGAGGTAGTGATGTGTAATATATATAAATATATATATATATATATATATATATATATATATATATATATATATATATATATATATATATATATATATATATATATATATATATATATATATATATGGGTGTACCTTAGTAGTATCTTTTTTCGTCAAATTGCTTTTAATAAGGTTTATTTTTGTTAATTTAATATTTTTATTAGTAACAGATTAATGATATAAGTATTATTAATGATTGTTAAGTATTGTTAATGATTTTTAACTTTTAAGTTAATATAAGGAAAAATTATGTTTAAAAATATCGAATGATTTCGAAACTAAAAATAGAACATTTTTTGGTGATCACTTTTTTTTCCTCCCTTTTTTTTTTCAAACTTGAAAACAGGAAATAATTCCTTAAATCCTTCGAATATTCAGGGACGATTCGTCCCTTTTGTCCAGACGGGTTTCGAACCTCGACACAGATAACGTCGTAATAATTTCTTTGGAATTTATGGCGTGTGTGATCATCTTCTTATGCAGGAAAATCAGTGATGAAATTTAATCTGAGGTTTTGTGAACTTTAAAAGGAAATTGGATCACATTCTTCTCTCTCTTCCTTTCATATCTTAAATGACCTGACCTAACCTAACGAGAATGAGATATTCTTTAAATTGGATCACTTTCTTCGTTCTCTTCCTTTCATATCTTCCATGACCTGACCTAATCTAACAAGAGTGAGATGTTCTTGAAACTGGATCACATTCTTCTCTCTCTTCCTTTCATATTTTCCATGACCTGACCTAACCCAACGAGAATGAGATGTCCTTGAAATTGGATCACATTTTTTGCATATCTTCCTTTCATATCTTCCATGACCTGACCTAGCCTAACAAGAGTGAGATGTTCTTGAAGCTGGATCACATTCTTCTCTCTCTTCTTTTCATATCTTATATGACTAACCTAACCTGACGAGAATGAGTTGTCCTTGAAACTAGATCACATTCTACGCTATCTTCCTTTCATATCTTCCATGACCTGACCTAACCTAACAAGAATAAGTTGTCCTTGAAACTAGATCACATTCTTCACTATCTTTCTTTCATATCTTCCATGACCTGACCTAACCTAACAAGAATAAGTTGTCCTTGAAACTAGATCACATTCTACGCTATCTTCCTTTCATATCTTCCATGACCTGACCTAACCTAACAAGAATAAGTTGTCCTTGAAACTAGATCACATTCTT
>SEYY01024108.1:130000-132500 GCA_009176605.1 Armadillidium nasatum | reverse complement strand
ATAATAATAATAATAATAATAATAATAATAATAATAATAATAATAATAATAATAATAATAATAATAATATTAATAATAAAATAAATAAATAAAATTAGGTGGAATAAATTATGTCCGATAAATTTATCCAGTAATAAGTTTAAATTTTATGCAAAAAAAAAAAAAAAAAAAGTAGAACTACGTAATTTAGATTTCTTTTATTTATTTCAATGTTATTCTTTTTATTCCTTTTCGAAACGTTTACTTAACACGCAGTCTAAATTTCATAAACTGGTCTCTTATGTCAATTTGAATTTTGAATATTAAAAAAATTTATTCAAGGTTACTTGTTTGTGATTATTATTATTATTATCAGTAGTAGCAGTAGTAGTAGTCGTAATTGTAGTAGTAGCAATATTAATTAGTAGTAGAAATAGTAGCAGAACTTTTCCTTTCTTACCTGACAATTAACTACAATTCTTCTTAGGCGGTTCTTAATCGTTTTCATAATCTTTAAGTGAAAGAATTTCTAATGGCTTATCTATCGGTTACTTAATGCTCAACATTTGTATTAAAATCATGAATTTATTCTTTAATTTCTTTCAATGGTGACATTAGCTGATGGTAGAATTCTCCTCTCCTTAACACAATGTTGAATCCAAATATATCCCATTATGAATTAAATTTGTACTGCACGTTAAACAATTATACAATATAGTAAAAGCAGCAAATTGGCTATGAACAAATAACATAGAGACCTGGAGCCAATAATATCTAATATAAACAAATATAAGCTATGATGGCATTTTTAAACATCAAGAACGTACTTTTGAAAATAATTTAAATATTTTCCCAGAATTTAGCGAGAGTTGAAAAGGTTCATGATCACTTCCTAAAGGAAAATATTTTGTCTAGGCCCTAGGGCAGCGATGGAGTACCTTTAATAGTTGCCGGGTCACTTTTAGTACATCTAAAAATTTTAGAAAGATAAATGGGTCACACATATACTTACTAATTTATTTTCAATTAGAGAATTGTTGCTGCTTTTTAGCAGTCAATGCTTTAATTCGAGGTTCATTTTGTTGTCTTCATCTTAACGTAAGCAGTACTCGTCTCCATACCAAGGCTTATACCAAGGCTTTTGTTTGATTTTATGAAGTTCATGGATGGATGGGTTATAATTTAGACATGCACAAAAATTATCGCAGACTAAATTAGAATTATCACAAAGAAACGAATAGACATTAGCATTAAACATTAACAACTGATAAACTGTAAAGAGAAAAACGGTCAGATAACATACATAGGAGTGTAAACTATTTCAGCAGGGCTTCGTTATTATTTAATTTTAATTTGTTTTTTTAATAACAGTTTATCGCCGCAATTGAAAAAACATTGAAAGATTAGCCGAGGAACGGACGGAAGAGTTGGAAACTTCGCATACGTTTTGGGAATAAGGCATAATTTCTGAGAAATTTCTCATATATATATATATATATATATATATATATATATATATATATATATATATATATATATATATATATATATATATATATATATATATATATTTAAATCAATTTCCTGAGTTTCCTCCTCATCTCGAGGGTCACTGAAAAGTTGGTGGTGGGTCAGTTCGTGACTCGCGGGTCACTGGTTTGCCATCACTGCCCTAGAGCATATTTCTAAATTGTTATTTCCAACATTATTTAACATAATTTTTTTTCCTTTTTTTGTGTGTGTTTAAATGAATCTTCTATGAAACCTGTAAACATTTGAACGTGTTTTGAAAACTGACAATGGTAGTTCTGGCACTTTTAAAAAGTTTCTTATCAACGCAAATTTAAAATGGGAGAATCTATGTATCGAGCTTTGATACATAATTTTAGTAACAGGCAGGTTAATCAAATTATATAGCATCCTCTTTTCACTAAGAAATATAATAATAATAATAATAATAATAATAATAATAATAATAATAATAATAATAATAATAATAATAATAATAATAACAATAATAATGCCTTCTATTATATCTTTCATTCAAATTTAAGTGAATATATAATTATGATTTTTACACAAAGATTTCGCATCTCACGGGCATTGCCCTATTCGAGGAGAGGAATTTTCTAGGTAGTTCTTTTCTAGAATTCGCATAAAAAATCGAACCAGTACCTTCAAGCCCGTGAGACAATCCCTCAACAGTCACCCCAAGGTCGTATGAAGAAATGAAATAATAATAATAATACAATTTATTAAGGAATCATAATAATAAAATTTATTAAGGAATCATAATAATAAAAAAAATTTATTAAGGAATCATAATAATTATAAAATTTATTATGGAATCATAATAATAATAAAATTTATTAAGGATAATAATCTATAATTTAAGATAAAAAAAAAATGGGAGTAAGAAACTCTAAAAAGAAATGTGAAAGAGACGCAAAGATATTCATACAAATAAGTATAAATTTTTGGTCGTTTGAACTAAATTAAAATAGAACAAATGGTTTCTGAC